>OY743224.1:50320857-50558535 GCA_963555765.1 Orthonevra nobilis
CAGAGCTAAATTTTCAAAATCGTGTTAAGTTGGGGATGCTTTCGGATATCAATATCATAGAAATCGTTATTTTCAAATTTGGGAAAAAAGTGCATTTTGAAACCATGGGCTATAGTCCAGCAGAATTAAGCAAAATAGCCTCGCATTTAATATCTCTGTATTTTTATCAATTTAACTTTCTCAGAGCTAAATTTTCAAAATCGTGTTCAGTTGGGGTTGCTCGTTATTATAAATATCATAGAAATCGTCATTTGCGAATTCGGCAAAAAAGTGCATTTTGAAACCATGGGCTATAGTCCAGCAGAATTAAGCAAAATAGCCTCGCATTTAATATCTCTGTATTTTTATCAATATAACGTTCTCAGAGCTAAATTTTCAAAATCGTGTTCAGTTGGGGATGCTCGTTATTATCAATATCATAGAAATCGTCATTTGCGAATTCGGCAAAAAAGTGCATTTTGAAACCATGGGCTATAGTCCAGCAGAATTAAGCAAAATAGCCTCGCATTTAATATCTCTGTATTTTTATCAATTTAACGTTCTCAGAGCTAAATTTTCAAAATCGTGTTAAGTTGGGGATGCTTTCGGATATCAATATCATAGAAATCGTTATTTTCAAATTTGGGAAAAAAGTGCATTTTGAAACCATGGGCTATAGTCCAGCAGAATTAAGCAAAATAGCCTCGCATTTAATATCTCTGTATTTTTATCAATATAACGTTCTCAGAGCTAAATTTTCAAAATCGTGTTCAGTTGGGGATGCTTTCGGATATCAATATCATAGAAATCGTAATTTTCAAATTTGGGAAAAAAGTGCATTTTGAAACCATGGGCTATAGTCCAGCAGAATTAAGCAAAATAGCCTCGCATTTAATATCTCTGTATTTTTATCAATTTAACGTTCTCAGAGCTAAATTTTCAAAATCGTGTTCAGTTGGGGATGCTTTCGGATATCAATATCATAGAAATCGTAATTTTCAAATTTGAGAAAAAAGTGCATTTTGAAACCATGGGCTATAGTCCAGCAGAATTAAGCAAAATAGCCTCGGATTTCAAATCTCTCTATTTTTGTGAATAATTGGTTTTCAGAGCTAAATTTTCAAATTTGTGTTCAGTTGGGGTTGCTCGTTATTATAAATATCATAGAACTCGTCATTTGCGAATTCGGCAAAAAAGTGCATTTTGAAACCATGGGCTATAGTCCAGCAGAATTAAGCAAAATAGCCTCGGATTTCAAATCTCTCTATTTTTGTGAATAATTGGTTTTCAGAGCTAAATTTTCAAATTTGTGTTCAGTTGGGGTTGCTCGTTATTATAAATATCATAGAAATCGTCATTTGCGAACTCGGCAAAAAAGTGCATTTTGAAACCATGGGCTATAGTCCAGCAGAATTAAGCAAAATAGCCTCGCATTTAATATCTCTGTATTTTTATCAATTTAACGTTCTCAGAGCTAAATTTTCAAATCGTGTTCAGTTGGGGATGCTTTCGGATATCAATATCATAGAAATCGTAATTTTCAAATTTGGGAAAAAAGTGCATTTTGAAACCATGGGCTATAGTCCAGCAGAATTAAGCAAAATAGCCTCGCATTTAATATCTCTGTATTTTTATCAATTTAACGTTCTCAGAGCTAATTTTTCAAAATAGTGTTTAGTTGGGGATGCTTTCGGATATCAATATCATAGAAATCGTTATTTTCAAATTTGGGAAAAAAGTGCATTTTGAAACCATGGGCTATAGTCCAGCAGAATTAAGCAAAATAGCCTCGCATTTAATATCTCTGTATTTTTATCAATTTAACGTTCTCAGAGCTAAATTTTCAAAATCGTGTTCAGTTGGTTTTGCTCGTTATTATAAATATCATAGAAATCGTCATTTGCGAACTCGGCCAAAAAGTGCATTTTGAAACCATGGGCTATAGTCCAGCAGAATTAAGCAAAATAGCCTCGCATTTAATATCTCTGTATTTTTATCAATTTAACGTTCTCAGAGCTAAATTTTCAAAATCGTGTTTAGTTGGGGATGCTTTCGGATATCAATATCATAGAAATCGTTATTTTCAAATTTGGGAAAAAAGTGCATTTTGAAACCATGGGCTATAGTCCAGCAGAATTAAGCAAAATAGCCTCGCATTTAATATCTCTGTATTTTTATCAATTTAACGTTCTCAGAGCTAAATTTTCAAAATCGTGTTCAGTTGGGGATGCTTTCGGATATCAATATCATAGAAATCGTTATTTTCAAATTTGGGAAAAAAGTGCATTTTGAAACCATGGGCTATAGTCCAGCAGAATTAAGCAAAATAGCCTTGCATTTAATATCTCTGTATTTTTATCAATTTAACGTTCTCAGAGCTAAATTTTCAAAATCGTGTTCAGTTGGGGATGCTTTCGGATATCAATATCATAGAAATCGTTATTTTCAAATTTGGGAAAAAAGTGCATTTTGAAACCATGGGCTATAGTCCAGCAGAATTAAGCAAAATAGCCTCGGATTTCAAATCTCTCTATTTTTGTGAATAATTGGTTTTCAGAGCTAAATTTTCAAATTTGTGTTCAGTTGGGGTTGCTCGTTATTATAAATATCATAGAAATCGTCATTTGCGAATTCGGCAAAAAAGTGCATTTTGTAACCATGGGCTATAGTCCAGCAGAATTAAGCAAAATAGCCTCGCATTTAATATCTCTGTATTTTTATCAATTAAACGTTCTCAGAGCTAAATTTTTAAAATCGTGTTCAGTTGGGGATGTTTGTTATTAGCAATATCATAGAAATCGTCATTTGCGAATTCGGCAAAAAAGTGCATTTTGAAACCATGGGCTATAGTCCAGCAGAATTAAGCAAAATAGCCTCGCATTTAATATCTCTGTATTTTTATCAATTTAACGTTCTCAGAGCTAAATTTTCAAAATCGTGTTCAGTTGGGGATGCTTTCGGATATCAATATCATAGAAATCGTTATTTTCAAATTTGGGAAAAAAGTGCATTTTGAAACCATGGGCTATAGTCCAGCAGAATTAAGCAAAATAGCCTCGCATTTAATATCTCTGTATTTTTATCAATTAAACGTTCTCAGAGCTAAATTTTTAAAATCGTGTTTAGTTGGGGATGCTTTCGGATATCAATATCATAGAAATCGTTATTTTCAAATTTTGGAAAAAAGTGCATTTTGAAACCATGGGCTATAGTCCAGCAGAATTAAGCAAAATAGCCTCGCATTTAATATCTCTGTATTTTTATCAATTTAACGTTCTCAGAGCTAAATTTTCAAAATCGTGTTCAGTTGGGGATGCTTTCGGATATCAATATCATAGAAATCGTTATTTTCAAATTTGGGAAAAAAGTGCATTTTGAAACCATGGGCTATAGTCCAGCAGAATTAAGCAAAATAGCCTCGCATTTAATATCTCTGTATTTTTATCAATTAAACGTTCTCAGAGCTAAATTTTTAAAATCGTGTTCAGTTGGGGATGTTTGTTATTAGCAATATCATAGAAATCGTCATTTGCGAATTCGGCAAAAAAGTGCATTTTGAAACCATGGGCTATAGTCCAGCAGAATTAAGCAAAATAGCCTCGCATTTAATATCTCTGTATTTTTATCAATTTAACGTTCTCAGAGCTAAATTTTCAAAATCGTGTTCAGTTGGGGATGCTTTCGGATATCAATATCATAGAAATCGTTATTTTCAAATTTGGGAAAAAAGTGCATTTTGAAACCATGGGCTATAGTCCAGCAGAATTAAGCAAAATAGCCTCGCATTTAATATCTCTGTATTTTTATCAATTAAACGTTCTCAGAGCTAAATTTTTAAAATCGTGTTCAGTTGGGGATGTTTGTTATTAGCAATATCATAGAAATCGTCATTTGCGAATTCGGCAAAAAAGTGCATTTTGAAACCATGGGCTATAGTCCAGCAGAATTAAGCAAAATAGCCTCGCATTTAATATCTCTGTATTTTTATCAATTTAACGTTCTCAGAGCTAAATTTTCAAAATCGTGTTCAGTTGGGGTTGCTCGTTATTATAAATATCATGGAAATCGTCATTTGCGAACTCGGCAAAAAAGTGCATTTTGAAACCATGGGCTATAGTCCAGCAGAATTAAGCAAAATAGCCTCGCATTTAATATCTCTGTATTTTTATCAATTTAACGTTCTCAGAGCTAAATTTTCAAAATCGTGTTCAGTTGGGGATGCTCGTTATTATCAATATCATAGAAATCATCATTTGCGAATTCGGCAAAAAAGTGCATTTTGAAACCATGGGCTATAGTCCAGCGGAATTAAGCAAAATAGCCTCGCATTTAATATCTCTGTATTTTTATCAATTTAACGTTCTCAGAGCTAAATTTTCAAAATCGTGTTCAGTTGGGGATGCTCGTTATTATCAATATCATAGAAATCATCATTTGCGAATTCGGCAAAAAAGTGCGTTTTGAAACCATGGGCTATAGTCCAGCAGAATTAAGCAAAATAGCCTCGGACTTCAAATCTCTCTATTTTTGTCAATAAAAGGTTGTCAGAGCTAAATTTTCGAATTTGTGTTCAGTAAGTGATGCTCGTGACAATCAATATCAAAGAAATCGTCGTTTGCAAATTCAAGAAAAAAGTGCATTTTGAAACCATGGGCTATAGTCCAGCAGAATTAAGCAAAATAGCCTCGCATTTAATATCTCTGTATTTTTATCAATTTAACGTTCTCAGAGCTAAATTTTCAAAATCGTGCACATTTGGGGATGGTCAATATTTTCAATATCATAGAAATCGTCATTTGCGAATTCGGCAAAAAAGTGCATTTTGAAACCATGGGCTATAGTCCAGCAGAATTAAGCAAAATAGCCTCGCATTTAATATCTCTGTATTTTTATCAATTTAACGTTCTCAGAGCTAAATTTTCAAAATCGTGTTCAGTTGGGGATGCTCGTTATTATCAATATCATAGAAATCGTCATTTGCGAATTCGGCAAAAAAGTGCATTTTGAAACCATGGGCTATAGTCCAGCAGAATTAAGCAAAATAGCCTCGCATTTAATATCTCTGTATTTTTATCAATTTAACGTTCTCAGAGCTAAATTTTCAAAATCGTGTTTAGTTGGGGATGCTTTCGGATATCAATATCATAGAAATCGTTATTTTCAAATTTGGGAAAAAAGTGCATTTTGAAACCATGGGCTATAGTCCAGCAGAATTAAGCAAAATAGCCTCGCATTTAATATCTCTGTATTTTTATCAATTTAACGTTCTCAGAGCTAAATTTTCAAAATCGTGTTTAGTTGCGGATGCTTTCGGATATCAATATCATAGAAATCGTTATTTTCAAATTTGGGAAAAAAGTGAATTTTGAAACCATGGGCCATAGTCCAGCAGAATTAAGCAAAATAGCCTCGCATTTAATATCTCTGTATTTTTATCAATTTAACGTTCTCAGAGCTAAATTTTCAAAATCGTGTTCAGTTGGGGATGCTCGTTATTATCAATATCATAGAAATCGTCATTTGCGAATTGGGCAAAAAAGTGCATTTTGAAACCATTGGCTATAGTCCAGCAGAATTAAGCAAAATAGCCTCGCATTTAATATCTCTGTATTTTTATCAATTTAACGTTCTCAGAGCTAAATTTTCAAAATCGTGTTCAGTTGGGGATGCTCGTTATTATCAATATCATAGAAATCGTCATTTGCGAATTCGGCAAAAAAGTGCATTTTGAAACCATGGGCTATAGTCCAGCAGAATTAAGCAAAATAGCCTCGCATTTAATATCTCTGTATTTTTATCAATTTAACGTTCTCAGAGCTAAATTTTCAAAATCGTGTTCAGTTGGGGATGCTCGTTATTATCAATATCATAGAAATCGTCATTTGCGAATTGGGCAAAAAAGTGCATTTTGAAACCATGGGCTATAGTCCAGCAGAATTAAGCAAAATAGCCTCGCATTTAATATCTCTGTATTTTTATCAATTTAACGTTCTCAGAGCTAAATTTTCAAAATCGTGTTCAGTTGGGGATGCTCGTTATTATCAATATCATAGAAATCGTCATTTGCGAATTCGGCAAAAAAGTGCATTTTGAAACCATGGGCTATAGTCCAGCAGAATTAAGCAAAATAGCCTCGCATTTAATATCTCTGTATTTTTATCAATTTAACGTTCTCAGAGCTAAATTTTCAAAATCGTGCTCAGTTGGGGATGGTCAATATTATCAATATCATAGAAATCGTCATTTGCGAATTCGGCAAAAAAGTGCAGTTTGAAACCATGGGCTATAGTCCAGCAGAATTAAGCAAAATAGCCTCGCATTTAATATCTCTGTATTTTTATCAATTTAACGTTCTCAGAGCTAAATTTTCAAAATCGTGTTCAGTTGGGGATGCTTTCGGATATCAATATCATAGAAATCGTAATTTTCAAATTTGGGAAAAAAGTGCATTTTGAAACCATGGGCTATAGTCCAGCAGAATTAAACAAAATAGCCTCGCATTTAATATCTCTGTATTTTTATCAATTTAACGTTCTCAGAGCTAAATTTTCAAAATCGTGTTCAGTTGGGGATGCTTTCGGATATCAATATCATAGAAATCGTAATTTTCAAATTTGGGAAAAAAGTGCATTTTGAAACCATGGGCTATAGTCCAGCAGAATTAAACAAAATAGCCTCGCATTTAATATCTCTGTATTTTTATCAATTTAACGTTCTCAGAGCTAAATTTTCAAAATCGTGTTCAGTTGGGATGCTTTCGGATATCAATATCATAGAAATCGTAATTTTCAAATTTGGGAAAAAAGTGCATTTTGAAACCATGGGCTATAGTCCAGCAGAATTAAGCAAAATAGCCTCGCATTAAATATCGCTGTATTTTTATCAATTTAACGTTCGCAGAGCTAAATTTTCAAAATCGTGTTCAGTTGGGGATGCTCGTTATTATCAATATCATAGAAATCGTCATTTGCGAATTGGGCAAAAAAGTGCATTTTGAAACCATGGGCTATAGTCCAGCAGAATTAAGCAAAATAGCCTCGCATTTAATATCTCTGTATTTTTATCAATTTAACGTTCTCAGAGCTAAATTTTCAAAATCGTGTTCAGTTGGGGATGCTCGTTATTATCAATATCATAGAAATCGTCATTTGCGAATTCGGCAAAAAAGTGCATTTTGAAACCATGGGCTATAGTCCAGCAGAATTAAGCAAAATAGCCTCGCATTTAATATCTCTGTATTTTTATCAATTTAACGTTCTCAGAGCTAAATTTTCAAAATCGTGCTCAGTTGGGGATGGTCAATATTATCAATATCATAGAAATCGTCATTTGCGAATTCGGCAAAAAAGTGCAGTTTGAAACCATGGGCTATAGTCCAGCAGAATTAAGCAAAATAGCCTCGCATTTAATATCTCTGTATTTTTATCAATTTAACGTTCTCAGAGCTAAATTTTCAAAATCGTGTTCAGTTGGGGATGCTTTCGGATATCAATATCATAGAAATCGTAATTTTCAAATTTGGGAAAAAAGTGCATTTTGAAACCATGGGCTATAGTCCAGCAGAATTAAGCAAAATAGCCTCGCATTTAATCTCTGTATTTTTATCAATTTAACGTTCTCAGAGCTAAATTTTCAAAATCGTGTTCAGTTGGGGATGCTTTCGGATATCAATATCATAGAAATCGTAATTTTCAAATTTGGGAAAAAAGTGCATTTTGAAACCATGGGCTATAGTCCAGCAGAATTAAGCAAAATAGCCTCGCATTTAATATCTCTGTATTTTTATCAATTTAACGTTCTCAGAGCTAAATTTTCAAAATCGTGTTCAGTTGGGGATGCTTTCGGATATCAATATCATAGAAATCGTAATTTTCAAATTTGGGAAAAAAGTGCATTTTGAAACCATGGGCTATAGTCCAGCAGAATTAAGCAAAATAGCCTCGCATTTAATATCTCTGTATTTTTATCAATTTAACGTTCTCAGAGCTAAATTTTCAAAATCGTGTTCAGTTGGGGATGCTTTCGGATATCAATATCATAGAAATCGTAATTTTCAAATTTGGGAAAAAAGTGCATTTTGAAACCATGGGCTATAGTCCAGCAGAATTAAGCAAAATAGCCTCGCATTTAATATCTCTGTATTTTTATCAATTTAACGTTCTCAGATCTAAATTTTCAAAATCGTGTTTAGTTGCGGATGCTTTCGGATATCAATATCATAGAAATCGTTATTTTCAAATTTGGGAAAAAAGTGCATTTTGAAACCATGGGCTATAGTCCAGCAGAATTAAGCAAAATAGCCTCGCATTTAATATCTCTGTATTTTTATCAATTTAACGTTCTCAGAGGTAAATTTTCAAAATCGTGTTCAGTTGGGGATGCTTTCGGATATCAATATCATAGAAATCGTAATTTTCAAATTTGAGAAAAAAGTGCATTTTGAAACCATGGGCTAAAGTCCAGCAGAATTAAGCAAAATAGCCTCGCATTTAATATCTCTGTATTTTTATCAATTTAACGTTCTCAGAGCTAAATTTTCAAAATCGTGTTTAGTTGCGGATGCTTTCGGATATCAATATCATAGAAATCGTTATTTTCAAATTTGGGAAAAAAGTGCAGTTTGAAACCATGGGCTATAGTCCAGCAGAATTAAGCAAAATAGCCTCGCATTTAATATCTCTGTATTTTTATCAATTTAACGTTCTCAGAGCTAAATTTTCAAAATCGTGTTCAGTCGGGGATGCTTTCGGATATCAATATCATAGAAATCGTAATTTTCAAATTTGAGAAAAAAGTGCATTTTGAAACCATGGGCTAAAGTCCAGCAGAATTAAGCAAAATAGCCTCGCATTAAATATCTCTGTATTTTTATCAATTTAACGTTCTCAGATCTAAATTTTCAAAATCGTGTTTAGTTGCGGATGCTTTCGGATATCAATATCATAGAAATCGTTATTTTCAAATTTGGGAAAAAAGTGCATTTTGAAACCATGGGCTATAGTCCAGCAGAATTAAGCAAAATAGCCTCGCATTTAATATCTCTGTATTTTTATCAATTTAACGTTCTCAGAGCTAAATTTTCAAAATCGTGTTCAGTTGGGGATGCTTTCGGATATCAATATCATAGAAATCGTAATTTTCAAATTTGAGAAAAAAGTGCATTTTGAAACCATGGGCTAAAGTCCAGCAGAATTAAGCAAAATAGCCTCGCATTTAATATCTCTGTATTTTTATCAATTTAACGTTCTCAGAGCTAAATTTTCAAAATCGTGTTTAGTTGCGGAAGCTTTCGGATATCAATATCATAGAAATCGTTATTTTCAAATTTGGGAAAAAAGTGCAGTTTGAAACCATGGGCTATAGTCCAGCAGAATTAAGCAAAATAGCCTCGCATTTAATATCTCTGTATTTTTATCAATTTAACGTTCTCAGAGCTAAATTTTCAAAATCGTGTTCAGTTGGGGATGCTTTCGGATATCAATATCATAGAAATCGTAATTTTCAAATTTGAGAAAAAAGTGCAATTTGAAACCATGGGCTAAAGTCCAGCAGAATTAAGCAAAATAGAATCGCATTTAATATCTCTGTATTTTTATCAATTTAACGTTCTTAGAGCTAAATTTTCAAAATCGTGTTCAGTTGGGGATGCTTTCGGATATCAATATCATAGAAATCGTCATTAGCGAATTCGGCAAAAAAGTGCATTTTGAAACCATGGGCTATAGTCCAGCAGAATTAAGCAAAATAGCCTCGCAATTAATATCTCTGTATTTTTATCAATTTAACGTTCTCAGAGCTAAATTTTCAAAATCGTACTCAGTTGGGGATGCTCAATATTATCAATATCATAGAAATCGTCATTTGCGAATTCGGCAAAAAAGTGCCTTTTGAAACCATGGGCTATAGTCCAGCAGAATTAAGCAAAATAGCCTCGCATTTAATATCTCTGTATTTTTATCAATTTAACGTTCTCAGAGCTAAATTTTCAAAATCGTGTTCAGTTGGGGATGCTTTCGGATATCAATATCATAGAAATCGTAATTTTCAAATTTGGCAAAAAAGTGCATTTTGAAACCATGAGCTATAGTCCAGCAGAATTAAGCAAAATAGCTTCGCATTTAATATCTCTGTATTTTTATCAATTTAACGTTCTCAGAGCTAAATTTTCACAATCGTGTTCAGTTGGGGATGCTTTCGGATATCAATATCATGGAAATCGTAATTTTCAAATTTGGCAAAAAAGTGCATTTTGAAACCATGAGCTATAGTCCAGCAGAATAAAGCAAAATAGCCTCGCATTTAATATCTCTGTATTTTTATCAATTTAACGTTCTCAGAGCTAAATTTTCAAAATCGTGTTAAGTTGGGGATGCTTTCGGATATCAATATCATAGAAATCGTAATTTTCAAATTTGGGAAAAAAGTGCATTTTGAAACCATGGGCTATAGTCCAGCAGAATTAAGCAAAATAGCCTCGCATTTAATATCTCTGTATTTTTATCAATTTAACGTTCTCAGAGCTAAATTTTCAAAATCGTGCTCAGTTGGGGATGCTCGTTATTATCAATATCATAGAAATCGTCATTTGCGAATTCGGCAAAAAAGTGCATTTTGAAACCATGGGCTATAGTCCAGCAGAATTAAGCAAAATAGCCTCGGATTTCAAACCTCTCTATTTTTGTCAATAATTGGTTCTCAGAGCTAAATTTTCAAAATCGTGTTTAGTTGGGGATGCTTTCGGATATCAATATCAAAGAAATCGTTATTTTCAAATTTGGGAAAAAAGTGCATTTTGAAACCATGGGCTATAGTCCAGCAGAATTAAGCAAAATAGCCTCGCATTTAATATCTCTGTATTTTTATCAATTTAACGTTCTCAGAGCTAAATTTTCAAAATCGTGTTAAGTTGGGGATGCTTTCGGATATCAATATCATAGAAATCGTTATTTTCAAATTTGGGAAAAAAGTGCATTTTGAAACCATGGGCTATAGTCCAGCAGAATTAAGCAAAATAGCCTCGCATTTAATATCTCTGTATTTTTATCAATTTAACGTTCTCAGAGCTAAATTTTCAAAATCGTGTTAAGTTGGGGATGCTTTCGGATATCAATATCATAGAAATCGTTATTTTCAAATTTGGGAAAAAAGTGCATTTTGAAACCATGGGCTATAGTCCAGCAGAATTAAGCAAAATAGCCTCGCATTTAATATCTCTGTATTTTTATCAATTTAACTTTCTCAGAGCTAAATTTTCAAAATCGTGTTCAGTTGGGGTTGCTCGTCATTATAAATATCATAGAAATCGTCATTTGCGAATTCGGCAAAAAAGTGCATTTTGAAACCATGGGCTATAGTCCAGCAGAATTAAGCAAAATAGCCTCGCATTTAATATCTCTGTATTTTTATCAATATAACGTTCTCAGAGCTAAATTTTCAAAATCGTGTTCAGTTGGGGATGCTCGTTATTATCAATATCAAAGAAATCGTCGTTTGCAAATTCAAGAATTAAGCAAAATAGCCTCGGATTTCAAATCTCTCCATTTTTGTGAAAAATTGGTCCTCAAACTTAAATTTTTAACTTCCCATCAGGAAGTTTATGTAATCGGTCCGATTTTCGAAATTCAAAATTTTTACATTTCTCAACGTTTTGCGCTCCCAGTAGTCGGATTCCATTATTTTTAGAAAGATGTATGTGTGTGTGTACGTACGTTTGGCGGATTCTTTCGTACAGCCTTACTCGAGAACAAATCGAGCTATCGAAGCCAAATTGGTTTCATTCCAATTCAGCCAATTGACTAAACTAAGTAAGTTACTAACTATAGAGATTACCAAAAAGACTAAAACAGTATTAAGTTGAGGCCATTTCATACATTGATGTGCCCCTTTCTCTATTTCCTGATCCAAATTTCCACGGAAGTTCTTTGAAAATTGTTTCAGAAATGTGAATCCTGTAAGTCTTTCCAGTTTTTTTTTTGTCTTCGGATGGGAAGTTCATGGTTTGGACAGACCTACTCGCACCCACACCAATTTTTTTTTAAAGAAGCGTAGCTTCTAACAAAATATTGTATATATTGATTTGGTTAAAAAAATGCGATTTACCTAAACTTATGCTGTCTTTCTTCTCTTTAATTTTAATTTCGCCTAAAAGTATGCAGCGTATTCTATTATATTACTTTTCTCTTTGCGCCGTATTGCATGCAAAAAAAAAAAACTTAATTTATAGACCAGAGAAATATAGGGTGGGCTTACTTATTTATTCTTCATGAAAGATAGATAGATAATTTATTTGGTAGCACAAAACTTTACAAGTAGGTTTGTTTGTTACCGCACATTCTTCATGAAAGGAATTAAATTGAACTGCCAGGCCCGTAAGGCTAATTGATAAATTATTTTGTAGAGGCTTAATTTATTTGGACACCGGTAATCTTTTGACTTGCTCTTTGTTTATAGCGATCTCCCTCGTTGAAACGTAAGCTGATGCCTTACTTGGTCCAACATATCATATCAACTATCTGAAGTTAGATCGATCCAATGTCTGTCTGAGGACACTCACCAACATACAATATATTAATTTTTTTTTCAATTCAATTTATTCCATTACAATTCACTTAATTTCTACAATATAAATTTGTTTGTAATGTAAATGATACAATTTAGCTGTTCGTTTATGACAGTAATATTTTTTTTTTATAATTTAAGAACTCCTAAGCCAAAGAATTAAATTATTTTATTTAATTGTAATGGCAGGTACTTTGTGGCTTAGAAAATCTTAAATCTTACTATTAAACATATGTTACGAAAAACCGCGCATAAAAAAAATTTAACGATGTAGATCTTGAAAAGTGTTTGCGATTAAAACATTACTATTTGAATTATGTAAAAAGACAGAATGGGAAAAATAATGATGAGAATAATCACTCAATTACGGCAAGCTAGATAAGTAATATAATAATAATATTATAATAATAATAACCTAAAACCTGCCTCAGGTTTTCAGCACTCGATCTGGATAGTCGGCACGTAGTTTGTTATAATAAAAGGGATTAACATAAGAAAAAAAGCGTCTGGAGTATTCATTTCCACTCGTTGAACTGATATTTAGCGTTTTAGTCTTACCGAGTTAGCTGTGTTACGACTTTAAAAAATGAATCAACCTGATTACTTTTTTTTAAGCCAGAGGTTGCAGATGAAAACACTCCCCAGCAGCAGAGCCTATATTAAAGTCAAAAATTTTCTAGCGCATACTAATTAGCAGAAAAAAGGCTAGAGGGCACTTATGTTCCTATATGAAATAGTTAATGTAGAGTAGTATACATAGACACATTTTTCTGATATTCCAATTTTTAAGGATACGTATATCATCCTTCATTTTACATCGCATGCTATCAACACAAAGAGCTAGCTAAATCATCAGCAAAAGCATCATTTTAACATTTATTTATATATATTATAAACAGTAAAGGTCCCGCAACCGAACCATGCGGAACGCCAATATTTTGACTCAGCAGAGATTCACTCAAGGTTTCACTAAAACATTCCTGTTGCTTGCTGCCATTTCGTGAATCAGACGTCATCCACTTGAGGATATTGCTCCTTCACCCAAATGACTCATGTATCTCTAGCAGTAAACTATGATTGACTAAATCAAATGCCTTTGTAAGATCAAGGAAGAGAGCAGCTGATTTGCATCCTGCTGACGAAGAGATGATCGCTGGAGGGCGTATGGACATCTTAGACAAAACACCGGAGATTGGGTATGTTTATTGAATCTTAGAAAGGGCTCTTTAGCTATTCAATTTCGAGAAGAGTAAAGAGTCAATCACACAATATTCTCGCTTCTTGTAATTGGCAAGCTTTAGTCCATTACAAAGTTGAGCGACTGCCGTCGAGAACTAGGACACGCCGCCCTCTTTTTAAAAAGAAATAAAAGCTTGCCTTAAAGTGGAAAAAAGAAGCAGCACAAATCCAATCCGCTCAGAGAAGATGAAATACTCGGACTCCTCCGCAAAAGTGAATAGATAACGACAGATATTTTTTAGTAGTGGTATCAAAACTACTTTTTTAACTTAAATTCAAGGAAATCTGAGGTCAGCTTTACAAAAATTGCTTATCTACGTACGCTCAATTCTTGAATCTATTTCATTCAACGAATCTACAAATGAACAAAAGTAGAAATAGGTCTCCACGAAGACATTCTTTCGCAATACAAAGCCTTCTTCTTCGATTTATATGCTCCGTTTTCCCTGTCAAGGATCATCTCCATCCATTACAATGATTTAAGAGTAAACAAATGTGAATTATTGATTAACTGAGTGGAAGCAAATTGAATGACTATCACTCGAGGTGGCAGTAAATTAAACTCTATGATCGTATCCATTCCAAGTAATTGAACTGGTTCACACCGTACACTTAAATAAACCCACAACACATCCATCGGTCGAGGTGCAAGACCCCACCATACTATGGTGTTTACGAAAGCCTTGCATCCAGACGACATGCGGTGATGGTGCACTTTTGATGAAATGCAGCAACTTAGGAAGCAGTCATCTGCTCAATCATGGTAACACCAATTACAGTGCAATACGTTGACGAAACAACACAAGAGATGTCTGAGCCGGTTTTATTATATGATTTTTTTTCTTGACATTGATGCTTTTAATAGCTTTAAGATATTTTGCATTGATTGGTGACGGCATTTCTTTCACCTAATAACCCTTCTTTTTTATGGCTTAGCACTAATATTTGTTCTATTAGCACTGCTGTGGGTAGCAATTATCAGAGATCCATTTAATTAGGTAAAGAAATCAATCACCATGGTAATGTCTTAGACACTGGTACGCCTTCTATCTTATTAGCATAATCTGCGATACGAAAAATGAGATAACGAATGCTTATTTGCTGCTTTCTCGCCTAATTACGCGGAAGTTATCCGCATATTTGTTCACTGTTAACCATCATGGAGCGAATTGTTGTCAGGCATCTCGTGTAAATCAAGTTAACTGCCGCGGTGACTGCTGGTGAAATGTCCTGTTTCACAGTTGACTTGCCGCTGAGTTGCCATTGATAAACGTGTATTACAACGGGCTAATTATATTTAAACCTTTTGACCACGCATTTATATTTTTTAATGCATTATTATTTATATTCACTCAGCGAAAACATTTCAATACATGGAAAAATCAAATCGTATGATTATGAATGTATGCAAAATGGTTCATGGCATCAAGGTTTGAACATGACTTCGTTCATATGGCTTTTACGGATTTTGAGGACGTAGCCCTGCATACCATAGACCAAAGACTCTACGTAGTTAACATGTCGGGTCATTTCGTGAGCAATTGTCCGCGTTGAATCATTCCCGCGGCAATTATTTCATGGGCAATATCAAACGCCTGCTGGAAACACATATTTTTTGGTGAGACACTATTAGTTTCACCGGAGTATGCTCGCAGGAGTGTGGAGTGTGTTTAAAATAACGATTGACAATCTCGATAAATTAGCATCATTTATCGTGAATAAATGCGAATATCAAAATTAAATGAGTTTATTCTTTTCAACCTCTGCAACGAGGTTCGCCACATCGAAAACTTAAGAATGAAATTATAACAAAGCCAGTACTAACTTTCTGTGCAAAGTTACTAAACATATAGTATAAAATGTAATTTAATACATTCCACAGAGCGATTCAAAATCTCTGTATATACCTCTGTTACGAATATATCGCGGACCCTTACTTATTCATTTTTAAAAGAGTTATGGTACAATTTCAACGGATATAATTTTTAAGGTATACTTGAACTGCAAAAATAAGGACTCAGGGTATTTTTTCTTAGCATTAGTTTTGCATTTAAAAGAAGAATTCAAGCTAAATATTTTGTAATTCTGAGTAAAGGTTAATAGGAAAATTGTAAAATTTCATTAAAACTAACTTGATATACGATTTTTTGCCCAATGTTTATGTATCTTTCCAATCCGTTCAATCTGATGTATTATTATGTTACTCAAATTGACGTAGCGCCCGCAGTCGAAGCTTAAATCATGTGTTTCGCTTGAGTTAATACTCTGGGTCTGAGGAAACTTCCTTGTAAAACTCCAGAAGGAACCTGCATATAGACTTATCGTTGACAATTTGTCGGCTCTGCGTCAAAGAGAGTATGAATAATACGAAATCATCCATAAGTGGACGAGTATCGAGCTCGGCTTATAGTGTTGATTGAACCAATTTGTTAGCTATAACATTCTCGCTTTAAAGAGTTTACAAGTCCCCTTTTAAAGCATTGGGAGAAGAATTGAAAGAATGGGTAGTAGTGGATGATTAGATGAATAATGGGGACGGAGGAGTTCTTATCGACATTTTTTAATTTTTTTTTTTTAATTATTTGCTCGCTCTTCAAGAGGATATTAGGACTCTTATAATGCGTGTAGCACAGAGCGAGCGGAAGAATTAGGAGAAGAATGTGTAGTGGTTTTAGAAACTCAGGTGTAATTGGTTTCAACTCACTTCCGTGGGTGGAGCCCGAAACGGGACGGAGGATTTTGATGTCGACCTATCAACTTTAACCTAATTCACAGGAATTTGTTCGACATTCAACAACTTTGAAAGTTTGGAAGATTTAGCTTAGACACCCCCGCTGTCAGTGTTATGCCTTCACAGCAGAGCCATCTACACACAATCTACACAAATATAGCTATTTTTGAAAACACGAATTAGGAACTAAGCCGATACAACAACCACAACAACAAAGCCACCCATTTAGTCAGACTTCTATCACTGGTCGACCAATCCAGTGATAGTGCCATTAACTTGATCCCAATGGCAAATGGTGACTGGACCAGATTCGAAAAACTAGACCACTACTCTAGGAATCGAACCTGGGACCTATCAATTGAATCAATTGAAAGGCAGGCGCTCTACCAACTCCGCCACCCAGCTGCTCATTAATGCATATTGGCATTAACTCAGAAGTTTAAGAATATCTCATGCCACATTTTTTTTATCAACTCACTCCTGTGGGTGGGACGGAGGATTTTGATATCGAACTTTTAGCTCTCACCTTATTCGCAGGATTTTATTCGACATAAGTATGATACATGTTCTTTGGAATTTTGGAAAATAGCCAATAGCGTAGCCATCTACACATAATTACGCTGATACAACAACCACTAAAACAATGCCACCCATTAGTCAGACGACGATCGCTGATCGACCAATACAGTGATAGTGCCATTAACTTTATCTTTGAGATTCGAAAATCTAGACCACTCAAGGACTCGAACCTGCGACCTATCAATTGAATCAATTGAAAGGCAGGCGCTCTTTCAACTTCGCTTCCCAGATTGTATATAAATATTTTTATAAACATGTCCTACCAACTGTTCAACTTGGAACATCTTTGGTGTTAAATTTTCGGCTTATTCCGTTGTTATTCGCAATTTTTTCTACAATACGCAAATAGGTACTATCTTTTTGTCTACTGAAAACAGGGTTCAAAGTTTTTATTCGATTTATGACCTATCAAATGCCAGTGAAAAAGGAAAATTGCGAAGAAAACAGTTCAGCGTCAAAAGTTAAATCCACTCATTTGTTATAAATAGCCAATTTATAAAAACTTTCACGAAGAACCTCAAATAAGAATAAGCTGAAGGTCTTTTGAGAAGCAAGGTATTAACATATCACAAGAGGTCGTATAAGCTGGGCTGACCACGCTGGAAATGGTTCAAAAATGTGAAAGCTTTGCGCAAGATTGGTGCCGCGAGGACTGAAAAAAGAAAAACAAAAATGTCGTAAGGATGTTTAATTGAAGTGTTTAGCGAAAGATCGTTGCAAAAAAAACGAGGGCTCATTGGTATACTTGGCAATGTTCTGTTCCATTAGTTTTTGAAATATCCGAGGGGTAATTTTAACTGATTTTCTTCAAAAGGGAAAACGACACCAGACGAGCATGATGAAAATTTATTGCAGCATTTGAGTGCTGAAATCAAGAAAAAATCGGCAAAGTTCGAGTCGGAATCGCGCAACGAAGGTTCCGTTCAATCCTATAGTTATGTGAATATTTCGTCCATCACGGAAATCCAGTCTCGAATAGTTTTTCTCGTTTTTCGTTGTATGCATTGCCCTTTTTGTTTTGCTTCCGTTGCAAGTCTCAAAATATGCGGCATACTACACACTTTGATTTGTTTACAGTTTTAAGGGATCGCAGTTTTCTGCATTGAACATTTGTTTCAACTTGATGCCTCAACGCCTTCCTGAGAAAAAGGGTGGTGACAGACAAACGGACAACTAAGTGGAAAATAACGTTTTCGTCCATCAAGACAATTCGCCAGTTCACACACCCATAATGGTTATGGCCAAAATCAAAGAGTTAAAGTTCAAATTGATTTACGGGTTTCAGATTATTCTATGTTTCCAAACTTGAAAAGATTGGTCGGTGGCAAAATAATTGCTTACACTGGGTGCTAACTATTTTATTGAGCACCATGATTCTTAATTTCAACAGGATATCGAAGCTTTTCAACATTACTGAAAAAGTTTATTAAGCTAAAGCGAGGCTGTTAATAAAGTAATACATTTTTCGGACTACCCTTCATGACGATAACACCGAAGATTTTGAACAAATATCAACTTTTTCCGTTAAAATAATGTCTACTTTTCAACGCCATGCTTTAAATATATTAAACATCTTACATGATCACTGAAAGAATTATATTCCATGCTCAACTAATAGTCTTTTCGCCAGGATTGCACACAACTTGGTAACATGGATTTCACCATACCACTCAGTTCCTTTTAAGAAAATCATCAGTAGACGTTGATGATAAGTGTGATAACCAAATTTTAAACCGCAATCAGGTTCAAATGAAATGCGCCTTTAATCTCTCCTATTACTTTCCATTTCCTTACGAATCCTTATTGAAAATTCGCAGACTTAGAAACATTATCGAGTCAAGATACGCTAATTAATTTCGTTTTGACATAAACCGAAAGAAATATCTGCTTTTCTAGACAATTGAATTTATTACGATGTATCTGCGAGATAAAAATTTGCACGGCCATTTACCCAGCAGGCGGTTAGCTTGGCACACGTTTACCGGTGGCACAGTCATGTTTGCTAGCACGTTTCTTTTCTCCACAAAGGTAGAGGGAAGTCGTCTTGCGAGATTTGAAGTACGATAATGAAACCGAAAAGCAAAAAAGACCGTTCGCTTCCTTGAACTTGGAAACATCGTCGTTTAAAGTGGGTAACAGAACTGAAAGTAAGACTCTCGATAGTAATATTTTTTTTGTTTGCATTGAGTTGTGAGGATTTCAGATAATTAGATAAACCGCAACAGCAGAAAGACATTGAACCATTGTACCCGTAGGTAGATTGTGCACTTCGTCTAGCGCGCAATTTATTTGTTCACTCGTTAGGAAGAAGCGGGTTTTTGTGTACAAAATTCACAGTAAGAGTAAGGTGAGGCTATTGTTAATACTCGTATCCTTTAAAGGTTTTCGCATTCTTCTAATTACCATTGACATAACTAGTTTTTCTTTCCTTTTTCAAAAGATTTAGATTAGCAATTTCACAATATGCAAAATACATTCGTAAGGTACTAAGAATGATTTTTATCGCCGCCGTTGGCACTGACATCACCTTGAAAAGTCAGACTTACTTTCTTAAACTGATTAGTGTGACTCCTGTAGTAAGGTGCGGACTTTTTGATCGGCATGCTTCGTGGGGCTCTGATGTGAGTTTCTGAAAATGATGTGTTTTGCTCATAGGTGGAGAAAATACATATAAATAGATACTGACCTTCGTTTGGGTTATACTTTTTATAGTTTTTTTTTGCCTTGATACAAAGTATATGTAAAAGATTCCTTTACGGCTATTACGAACTTAAAACATTCAATAGATTTTTTATTTAAATCAACTCGATCAGCTTTGTTTTAGTAAGATATTGACGCTAGTATTTTCGGGAGTTATTTTTTAAGCCCAGTCGTTTAATTTGTAGATTCATCAGGGTTACCACTGGAGTTCCACTTTGTTGGTATGATTTCTTTCCCAAGAATTCTAAACTTATCTCGATATATTATAGGTCACTGTCATCCCTCGCATAATTTTAAAACACATTATTTTCCTCGTTATCATGCAAGAGTGTCCTGATAAAATTGTGAACGATCGATGTCATGGAAAGAAGCTTATTTTTCGAGGAGACCCAAGATAATTCAAAGCAATTAAAAGTGGAGACTTGCAGACTTTAATGATTTTTTTTCAGATTTTGCAGATGAAAGCTCCGAAAGTTATGTTTCTGTTGATCTTCATTTTACAAAGCTATGTTGAAATAAAAACAACAGCGAATTTTTTTATTATAATAATATTGGGACTGTTATTTCAGTTTCCATATTACGTACGATGACTTTCAGCTTTCGCTGTCACAGTTTCTATCGTAATTCTTATAAGTTTCATTCTCTTCGACAATTTCTGCGAACGTATAAGAGATTTTTGTATTCATCAAGCGTGGGAAATTTCTGACTTTCTTTTTGAAGCTGATAAGTTTCCAAAAAGTCGATTGGTTAAATAGCATGTCTGATTGTGTCTTTCCCAACTGAAATGTTTATCATTGTCATTTTGAAATTTTGATTAAAATTTCTAAAGCATTATTAAATATTAGGTATAGCATCTGTTCTTCTGTCTGCTTTGAGTTAAGTTTCGTTTTCAGGTGAAATCGCTCATACATCAAAAACGGGATTTCAAAACGAAGTACGTGAGCACTTAAGGATACAAATAATATAAATTGTTGGCAAGCAACTTTGCAAAGCGATTTAAATCGCTTATCAATCAAAATTTACATTTGAACTCATATCTCACAACTCAATTAGAATAATTTTGAACTTTGTACTATGAATTGGAACTTGTTTCCAAGCAGGCATATGATTTCAATGAATTTGCAGACACTTATATGTGTGTAAGGTACATGGGCATATTTAAATTACAGAGCAAGGTGTGTTCCGTCACTGTCATGAACTCGTTACATTCCGCCTACACCTCTGGTATTTGGCAGCAAAAACATTGACCAACAAAAGCGTACCAATTGCTCAAAGATATACAGATATAAATGAATTCCATAGGAAATGTCATAGATCACTCATTCACACTCCAATTGGTGCTGGTCAAGAACCTAGACACATGAACTATATGTTAATGGATCTCAATAGACAGAAAATTATAATGTTGTGCTTATGCAGTTCAAGGTAATGTAACTGTCAATACGAGATACAAAGATTTCTTCACACAAAGCGGCTACTGATTTGCTCAGAAAAACAGTTGGCAATTCATAAATGCTCAGTGGGTTGCTCAAACCAATTAAATTTTCTCCATGCCTTCACTTGTCGAGCGTAAAAATTGGTTAGTCATTTTTTCACGTTTATGAACTCGATTTTTCCAAAATTACAACAACTTGGGAATGTGGCTAAGAAAGCTTTTGAATGAATCAATATTCTAGATTTCTTAGCCATGGGTGACTGATACAATTTCGAGTTTTGACTCTTACTGTTATTGATTGACGAACCTTCTTGAGTAATAGGAACAAGACAGCTGTACGACCTTGTCAGCTTATAACAATTAATATCCGTTTAGACGTGAGTCAATTTACCGTCCATTATGTGTTGGTTTTTTTATCAAGTTTTGCAATT
This sequence comes from Orthonevra nobilis, assembly GCA_963555765.1. Classification (NCBI taxonomy): domain Eukaryota; kingdom Metazoa; phylum Arthropoda; class Insecta; order Diptera; family Syrphidae; genus Orthonevra; species Orthonevra nobilis. The sequence goes on from OY743224.1 coordinate 50,342,510, forward strand.
GGTCATTGAGGAAAGATTTCTTACAGCCATTCGGACCTGAGTTATAAATTATTGACTTGCAAAAAATATTCTTTTGTTCGAGCTCTAATTTAGATTAAATCAGAAACAAAACAAACTGTTCAAACATTTTTTTGAAAGTTATATCAACTGAAATGTACACCACTTACACTTACATAGGGATACTGTGCTAATAGCCAGATCTGCAAATTATAAGTGGCCCAAAACAATAGCCTCAAAATGATGTATAATCTTCCTTGGTAATTCTCAACCAACGTGCCATACACTTTGGCAAATATTTATTTAAATTTTTATCTTCTAATACGATTTTGGTCGGAAGTAAATTCAAAAATATAATTATAGGTTTATTTATTTACCTTGGATCTTATGTATATGTATGTTGATTTATTTATACAGTATTTTTTTATTTATTCATTTTTTACACACAGCGTTTTATTTAACTTGGATCTATTTATTTCCTTAATTTTATAGTAAATAAAAATAATTAACCCTGTATTCATTAATTATTTTATATTTATAGTTATGTATATGCCTTGTATTCATTTATTTATTAGTTTATTATCAACATTGTATTGTGTACTCAATCAAAAGAATTCCACAACAATTGTAAGAGCATTTAGTAAAATGATTTCAAAGATTTTTGCTTGTAGCTTTTTCTACCTGCTTCTTTTTTTATAACTGTGATATATTTATTAAGAATTTAAACTTTTATCAGCTAAATGGTAGTGTTTTACCATATACATGTGTAATAATTTATTAAATGAGAATGTAAACATATCTACTTCTCACATGCGGTTTTTGATGTAGCTTTGAGCCTTACCAGGGATGCGGTCTTTGTTTCAACAATCGTCGCATAACGCCATCGGTGACTGAGGCATAAGTAAGTAAGGGTCCATCAAATAATTGTTATTTAAAATTTCAACGCGCTGCGCTATTCGGGTAAACGAAAAAAAAATACAATTTCAGCCCTCTTGCTCAGTCTTTTAATAACTTATTCAATCTTGTATTAAGATTATGCTCTTTTGTTTCTCATTTTATCTCGCAAATCTAATTGTATAGGCTGGATTTAAGATATCATGCTTTTTATTTTATTAAGCTGCTGTTTGAGGTTCTATATTTGTCGGTTCTATGAGAGATAAGTCGAGTATACGCGCATGGCTTGCACTCCTAGTACACCCCTAAGTAAATAAATTTTTTTAAGTATGGAAAATGATTTTATTCTTACAACTTATGCTATTTTACGCTTAAAAATAACAAGCTTCTGACAGATTATAGAGTAGTCTTTTACTTGCTATTTTATTCGGCGATTTGCTTATTTTCACTTTATTACCACTTTCCTTGTCTTGATTACTATGCATGCTAGAAACGAACTGATATTTTTAAGTATTTATTTGCGTTCGTTTCTTTTTCACACGGATGAACTTGTTCATGGGTCTAGCTTGACAGATGTGCTTTACACTATTATATATTTTTTCAATTTATTAAATAGCCCTCCCAAGAAAGTTGACATGTCGCAAAGTGCTTGACTGTATAAGTATTTAGCGTAAGCCTCTTGTCGATATAATTCAGACATCTTCTGCCACCAAAAAAAAATATTTAACTGTATGAATTGTTGTCCTCAGATGGTCTCCAGATAATAAAGTACAATGTACTCGTATGCAATATCAGGGGCTAGTTAAATTGTGACTATTTCGCTTATGAGATTTAACTTTCACAATTGCTTCCTGGTATTAATATCGCTGTTGTCCACTACCCACACTAATGTCAAATTACACGACCGACGAATAAGAAATAATTCACTGGCATTTCCTGACCTTCGTACACTTTAAGCCTATGAGTGCTCACTGAGAGTTTTTCGCGATGAAGAAAACAGCAAACGATCTTCCAGAGCCAGAAAAAGTATCTAGCCACTTATTACCATGTGATATATCACTTTTTAAGAATGGTTAATTTTCAATCCTGTTTAAAGATTCGTGATCAGACTTTGCGCAGGTACTGGTCACGCGACGCAGGCAGTAAATTTATTTAATGGTAAATCAATGTTTACACTCCCGTAGTCGTATTTTGGTTGATTTCTCTGGGGATATTTGATGATTCCTTAGCATTGCGCCGCTTGATCTCCGCGACTATACACGTAGCTCGGTGCTGGTTTTAATACTAACTTGAAGAATTTGTTATTTTATTCGGTTTTTGCTTCTTTTGAATCGATTAGCGGATAAATACATTTATTGATATATTCATATGTAATAAGTATCTCTTGACCAAAAGTTGTCTCACCCCTACTGTAGCTTCAGCTGATATATGTATAGATAAATCAACATGTTAACAAAATGAAATTTTTTGCTGCATTCACTATGGATGCCTAGTGGTGGGCATTTTAATTGCAGCGACAGCAGTCGTTGTCGAACTTGTAGTCTTCTGATCTGCATATATTCTGAGCAGAAAATATCAGAAGCCAGAACAATGAGTCGATTTCTACACACGCAAGGAAAAACAAATAAAAAACTTCAACCTCCCCAAATCCAAAGCCATTCTTTCCAAAAAAACCAAGACTGAATTTGAAACTTTATTCAACAATAAACCAATTTGAAAACATAAGGGGGAGCCCGACCTCTTAGTCTCGAGACGTCATGAAAATAACAACTATATGTTAAGACCTCACAATCAGACAATTAGGCATTCGTTAAAATATTACATGGCTGAATTGTAGGCCTTATTTTTGAAACCTTAATAAAAATTCAGTGAAAATATCCTCGCATCTTTAACGAGCTTGCGCCCAGCTCAATCATTTGGGAGTTTTCAAATTCTTTGCGACTTTGAACGGCCAATTAACGGTGCAATAAAAACAGGAACTTCCTGATGGAAGGTAAAAAATTAAAAAAAATATATGTCTAAATGCTTTAAGTAAGAAAAAGCTACCAATTGAATTGTTTTTTTTTTTTTAATGACATTCAGACGTTCAGAATGGGCACTGTCTCTGGTGACCACTGTAGAACATGTCAAGCACAGTTGGTTAAACACCTGCATTTCAATTGGATCAATTGAAAGGTCGCAAGTTGTTAAGTTTAAGACCAGATTCCAGATGATATCAAATTAAGGGCGCTTTCACTAGAGTGGACGATCTGCAATAGCAGTAAAACTTATATACATAAGTACGTGACTCTACTGTAGTATTTATTGATCTTTCGCATTTTCGCTGAAAGGTCTCAGCATCAAATACTTTTTTTTGCGCACCAGCCTTACGCAAGATTTGTCCAAGTCAGGAAGAAGTTGTAGATTTCATTCATTTAGCAATATATCAATGCTATATTCGGAACCTTGTGATGCATTCAAAGGATTCATAAAGATTTTAAAAACTTCCAAAAGTTGGTTACATATTTGGGAGTGAAATTTTTAAGTGATTTTTAATCAACTAATTCATTTATTGGCTTAAAGATAAAGAAATACTGAGCCTCAGAAAAACCAAGGTCCAATGACCTTATATAAGTGTTCATTATTTAAATTTTTAACGAGATTCCTTTAATGAATTAAAGATTATCCAAAGACTTGAAGTATGAATATCCAAAAATATGTTGGCATGACATGGGGTGAATACCTTTTGTCTGGTGACCAATTCATAGAAACGAACCTCAAAAGATATCATTAACATCACATCCATTTGACAGGTTTCCGTAAAGTTACATTAACTCGTGTGGACGAGCAATTGCAAATATTCCTCTGAATGCGTCAATTGCATTCAAGTCACAAAACTCATCTAGTTTACGGATATACTATACTTGATTGGTTTTGAATCCTTGGTATCAATTGCGTGATCAGATGGATGGTAAAATGAAAGTATATTCGCGGAGCACGAGGTTGCACAACTCATTTAAAGCTTCTTTTCTATCACGCTAAATTGAGTGATTTAATAAGGCTCTAGCGTGGAGGAAGTAGTGGAGAAAAATCTTCAGCAACATTACAAATGAGCTCTTAAAATGTTGGACCAGTTATAATTTCCAGAGATATAAACTTGTATCGTATATCCTCGTGATAACTTAGTTGCCTTTTTTTCGCCACACATCGATGACTTCCTGTTTTTGCACACGAAACACCAGCAGTCGGATATCATACGGAGCTCATTAAGTTTTCCATTCGTATTGCGAAACTTAGGCATGTTTGGAAATTAATTAATCAGAATAAAAGTATGTCTAATGGTATTGACCATTTTGACATGATAACTACTAGAAGTGCACGTGAATGGACTAAGGATTGCATGTACCAGCCTACTCAACCTGAGTTCTACTTCGACCAGCCAAACTGCGCGAAATATGATGCGGTGTTAATTACAGTGAAAACACGTCTTAAACGGGGCCAGCAAGGTCTGGTGACTGGGACGCAGTTAGGCAGTGGAGACAACCGCAATGAAAGTTTGATGCTGGCCGGCTTTTCGATGTCCCTTCGCAAATAGTAAATTAAATCTTACCAACTGGTTTCTTCTTATGCTATGTTCGCAATGTTATCGTTGAATTTGTCTGCACTTTGGTTGCATAACTCTGAACACCCAAACGTAACTTGTTATGCTTGAATGGAATCTCTGCAGTTTATAAATCTCCGCTAATAGAGTGACCAGCTTTATGATCAAACGTCAAGTGAAATGGTCATAATAATTTTCATAAATGACCTTGTTACCATTTTCCATGCTCTGTTTACTGATGGCGTTCTTAGACCAGCTGACCTCTCAAAATCATGCTATTTTAATTGAATCAGACAGAATCAATTTATTTTTTTGCTTGTCATTCTTTTACTTGGTTTTTGCATAATTTATTGAAAACATTAACATTATAGATACGCCCTCTTTTCTGAGTTATATGCAGATTCAGCTCAGATGCTGATGCAAACCAGGTTATCGCACTGCTTGTGGAGAATGTTATGGTCATGAATGCAAATAAGATAATTATTTACAATAGAAAGGAATTTGCACTGCATTGACGACTCAATTTTTCAACTTGTTGCTAGGCAGATCTTGCTCATTGCTAAATATTTTCTTTCTCATTGTTTGCCATAGTTTCCTCTAAAATTTCACAGATATTTTTTTTTTGCAATACATCTAACCGGCAGATAAAGTTTTGTTTTTGTTTTAAAGATCAAGCTTCTCGCCCTAAATTTGTTATATATTATTAAAAATGATAATAAACATATCTTACCGGTTTATTCAAATTTTTAGTCTCAAAATAATTTCCCATAAATTTGAAGAAGAATTTAATTCAATAACATGCATGAGGTAGCCATCCGATATAAGAGCACTTACTGGAAGTTGCTAGTGCTCAAACGAAATGTTGATATAACCATTAGCAGCCTCGTGCAAGAAATTAAATACTTTTTGAAAAGGAAGATTCTAACCTCATATTTTTACTTTTATTATTTTCATTTGCATATCATTTCTTGAGTGAATTTGGCAAAGCAAAAATGATTTGAATATTGGGAGGTGTGAAAGAACTCTTTATCTTTTAAACCGGTATTACGATTAGTTAATACATGAAGAACATATCTTTAGACGTATATATTAACAAATACTTATATCTGCTTTATGCATGATAATTGAACTTGAAGCACTTTAATCTGTTCGCTAAGATTCGATTAACGAGTTAAAGAAATTTCAGAGTGTTATGGTCTGAAACGGCCAAAAAGTATATTCACCACGAATAGACTTCTCCAAAACAGAAATCCAGTACCTACTCTTAAAAAACCCAAAAGCCTTACTACTGTTTTCAAAATCGGCATTCAGTCGCTTTATAGTTGTGAAGGAAATCTTGTGACCTGATGTATTCAAACAGCAGTTCCAAACGTTTTTAAATGATAATGTCAAAGAATCAGAAAGAAAAAAAATTGTGAAAGTGCAATATTGCGATTTCAGATTCCTTACAATCTTTTTTTCCAAACATAGTGGGAATACTTTTGTAGGGGGCGTTTCCCAAATTGTATGCCACCCTTGTGAGTACGAAAGCATGGATGATGCCTGGAATATCAGCTCAATTTGTTCCATAAAAGGCGGTCCTATGTCTTGCGACAACGATTGAGACTATCTCTACTCAAAGTCCCCTACAATGTTTTTGTGGACATCTGAAGCCGTTTTTTAACACACTTGTGAAACAAATTGGTAAAAGACCAACGAATTTCAATACGACAATCACCAACTCTTCATCTACTTTAGATGAGCTTATGACAACATCTATCGCACTGAAGTAATTCAAAGTAATGGCCGAGTTTGTGATTCCGCATTTCGGGAATTAGTTTAGACTAAAGACCCATCTGCTCCGGATTTCAGTCCGGAGAAACGACGGGCATGTTTGTCATGGAAGCCAATTTCTTTTTTAAGTCTGCCAGCTGTTACATTGAAATTTTCGCGCCTTACGTGTGTAATCACGGCGATTTAAAAATTGGGCAGAAGAGGTTGTCTTCAAATTATTGAGGATTAAACGAAATACATGCTCTCGATTGAGAATCGATCCGTCAAACTCTCTTTTGGACAAAGGAGTAAAGGAGTTCACCTAACTCGGGGCAAATATTTAATCCACACAAAGCAACATTGAAGAGATTGGCTGAAGGCTCATCCTAGGTAGCTTCAGTTTAGTAAATCTAAAAGGATCAAAAAGAATTTCTCCCATCAGCCAGTTTTTCTTAATGGAGCTGTTGATTGATAATAAAGACTGATAAGCTTATTTTAGGAGGTCTTCAAAAAAGTAAAATCTCCGTCCGATATACTGTCTTGTTTGTAAAGAGGCGATTAGAGGTGATTAGAGGAGAAGAGATGTACAACCGCGAATTCAACGAACCGTCAAACATTAATATGTGGCTCTTAAGTGGCCTATGGTAGTAGATAAATACTACAACTCTTAATATAGAGCTTCTGGAACCATTCGCAGTCGGCAATACAATGCAAGTCCGACCTTTGTAATTTGTGCGAAAATATAATAAACACACATAAGCTAGGATTGGCCACGAAAAACAAATGCCAAACCAAGAATTTTTCATTTTCTTTTGATTCTTTTTGCCTGAAATAAATTTTCGATTTGCAAATCCTAATGCATTCCTAATGTTGGTCTAATTACAACATGTATTCAAAGTATTTCAAAATACATGCAATAACTGATGACGATGCCTGCCAATATGACAGTATTTTAAATCGTCGAATAAGCATTCTGAAATTTCTTTCCAGCTGTGTTAAATATCGAGCAATATGCGATTTTTGTAATAAAGAAGGTACCTCATATGATAGGCCACAACTCGGTGGTAAAATTTGGGTTAGAATTTCATGACTGTCATAATCTTGGAGGCTATGCTAATCATTTGCCCTCTCGTACTGAAACCTGAGGCCCCATGCTTAGCAGTCCGTCGCACTAAGCACTGAGGAATGGACATCCAGAACCGACATCAATCGAAGCCATCTGCCGCGTGATTGGCTACTTTGAACGGCTGGGTTGCGAAGTTGGTTAATCTCCAACCTTTGAACTTGATCAACTGATAAACTTCAGATTCGAATCATAGAGTCAGAACTGCTACTTTTTCTTGTATTTGAGTCTCGTTTATTCATCATGCCGTTGGCATCAAATTAGCGGTTCTATCACTAGAGTGATCGTCTAACAGTAGAGATTACTTTTTAAATTTGTCGTCCTCAAACTCAAAGTAAGCTTCGTCAAAATTAATGTTTAATATTAATTATATATATATATATAATTTTTCAAAATACAGAAAAGTGTACTTGCATGTATACCAACTATTCACGAATAAAATAATGTGAAATAAGTGAATGCAAATCATCCGATAAGAAATTTTCCATCGTTTTTCGGGCTCTACCTGTGGCGAAATCGAAACCAAAAATATATAAGAATTTGAAGCCATTTCAAAATTAATTCTTCTCCTAATCTTGCATACTAAAGGTCGTCATTATAGCTCGAAAGCGACTCAATTAAAAACATTAAAACCCCAGCATAATTGCCATAAGAAAGGTGCGAAGTGACATGTATCTTTAGCCAAAAACTCACAAAGTATGAAACTAGGCAAAACAAAACACTTTACACGGATAACGCCAAATTCTATCATTTTTTTTCCAATCAAATATGCCCAAGTATTTAAACACACTTAAGCTTTTAATTATGTTCGCAGGGAAGTCAAAGCTTTGCTTACATTTTCTTTTTTGCCTTGATGTTTGAACCGTAGTTTTTCTCTTTTCATTTCTTATTCGACTCTTTCCACGAATGACGTTTTAAATATTTCACAGCAAGCCTTGTGTTGTTTCTGCTCTTGGATGCAGACTGCACCAAGTTGTACTATCATTGATGTCGAGCAGTAACAGTCTGCAGTCCATCGTGTTAATTTCCTACGAGTACCTAAAGTTGGTGCTACCTTCAATCGAATATCGGGTCCACAATGTAATTGTGGTTGTATGTAGGTACCTGCAGTTTGTTTAAATTTTACGGAATATACTTGAACATGTTTGGCGTGGTGGTGGTGTAGTGGGGAGTTAATAAAACCCGGGACAAAGTACTTATAGCAACAGTCACAGCTGGGACATTAACAGCCTTAGATCCTCTTCGAAAGGCATATAATAGCCATTGTTAACGGAAAGATAAATTAATTAAATTTTGTGCGTACATTAGAGTGAACTATTAAAATGAAATTAAATTCGGTCAGTTGGTGGTGGTCATTTCTAAGTGGTGTCCTTTTGCTCTTTGCGGACTTTAGTGAGGCGGCATACAAGTTGCAGGAGCGTTATAGCTGGACGCAATTGGATTTCGCATTTCCAAATCAGAGATTAAAGGATCAAGCTATATCTGTCGGGGATTACATACCGCAAAATGCGCTTCCTGTTGGAGTTGAACACTGGGGAAATAAATTGTTCGTCACCGTTCCTAGGTGGAGAGATGGTAAGTTTTGATTAATTGTTTTGAATTAAAATTTAAAAACTTAAAATTGGCTGGATTTATTGCAAATATTTGCGGCTTACAAAGATTGAGTTTTGTGCTTAAAATGTATTAGTATAGTGAATTCAAATGAAATGTCTTAGCCAGATTCAACTATTTTTGAAATATTTTTTTAAAACTTGTCAATGTTTCTTTTTTTGTTAGGTTTTCTTAATTTAAAGTTGGTTAAGGCTATAAATTAAATTAATTTACTCCATGCTTTAGCTGAGGAAACAGTTTACAAACTCCATGCATTTTTTACCTCACTTGTTGTTTAACTTTGCCACTCATGCTTTTTAAGTCGAGTAACATTTTATAGTATTGCGAAATTTGAAAAAAACTGAAAGAGTGGACTAAGAATTTAATATCTTACTTCATAATAATTCTTTACAGACCTATACATTCGATTGAATTTTACAAGTCATGAATAGCTTCACATTCAAATGGTATTTTTTGTCAAGAAAGTAATTTTTTACTAAGTTTTGTCTACAACTTTTGACCAATAAATAAAATAAATCTTCCGTAAGCATAAGACTAAAAATATTTTGGTTTTGAAAATGTTTCTATTCTATATTCTATTTTTACAATATAAAATACGTGCATGGAAATTGATAAGCCTAAGCCTATGCTCATTACCTTGTGTTGAGCTGTGTGTTCTGAATATACTAAACGGGTCCACTGAATTTAACATACCTTCATACCGTTATTTCTTTTTTTTTTAATGGAAAGCAAAATGATTTTAAAAAATGAGCAGAAATTCTGTAAAACTATTTTAAAAATTTCAAAATGGAAAAAAAAAATGGAATGGAGATTTGCTTGTACAATTTCATAGCTGTTGTGTCAAACGTCTAAGCAGGGATTGATTGTTTGAAATCCAATACTCATTAAAATAATAGTAGCTCATTAACTGGAATTTACTTAGTTACTTAGTTTTACTGAGACTTAGTTTTCGATGATTAGTTAATAATTTTAATTCAGGAAATATCTTCTGACTTTGGTTCATTGCTCTAACACTATCGGGTGATTGACAATAATCCCATAAAAATCGTTTTAACGATCGGAGTCGGAATAAAATGTTTGTATGGTGAAGAATTATAAAAAAAAATGAACCAGCTTATGATACTAGTTTAAAGTACATATTTAACCTATGTTACTTCGAATTGTAATTAAAGTACTTTAGTACTTTTACTGGTAATAAATGAGTTGACAAAAAAAATCTACATGTCGTGAAGCCCTAGCTCTCAAAAGAGTTGTCGGTCAAAAAACTTTCATGATGCTTTTTCGATCAATTTACAGGCCTTGGAAGAACAGAATAAAAAGTTAAAATCAATACTGTTATGCTTAAACGCCGTTTATTATGCCGAATCAAAAAATTATTTTTTCTGCTAAGAAAACAAAATGCTGACGGCAGAGTGCTGACGTAACCTTCCAAAATACGGAACTAAAATACTGCGAATTTTAAGTGAATGCAAAAAACTTGATAGGAAATTCTCCAAACATATTCGAATAATAAGCCCATAAACATGAAATCGAAACCAAACACATCTTAAGTTTAAAACCAGTACACAAGCTTTTAATCCTTCACCTCATCCGCGTCGGCTCCATAAAACGAATTATAAAGCAAGCAAATAGTGAAACGAGAAGGAAGCGGTCAGTAATTTTTTTAAATCAATTAAATTGAATCAGTGGGTGGAAAAACAGTACAAGTACAATGACTGATTTCCTAAATATTTCCTTTTTTTCAAGAACATACTTTTTTCATTATTTTGTATTTTGGGTGAAACAGTTTTTCCCGTTGTTCTCAAAAGTTCAATTTTATACATGTACTGTTCTTCGACACACCGATACAATTGTTTATGCAACATATGCAACACTGGAATAGAATTAAACGCCAACGCAATCGAAATAGATCATAAAAATAAGTAGTTATGAAAATTTCTCATCGTAAATAAGTAATGTTCTAAGTTTTATTGGCAATTATCATGTCGTAAAGCAATTCGCGTCGAATAAAAAGTTTTATCTACAAAGTATAATTAAGTTAAATGGCGCTCCAATTTGGTTTGAAATAAATATTAAGTGTATTTTAGCAAGCCAACGGCAAATATCCTATTTTGGAAATTGTTTAACCACTGTAAAAGTAGCAATAAACTTGTAACAAGCTACCCGAAAAGGGTAGCACAACAAGCGGTCTTTGAACTTGGCGTTGTTTCCTTTATAGGAAACATGGAAGTGAACTGAATACATCCAGTTTGAAAAGATGATTTTTCGTTTGTTACAAAGCAATTTTAAATTTCATTGCAAGCTTATTTTAAAGACCATAGTTTTATAAGAATTGCAGGAAAAAATAACACATTTTTGATTTTCAACCCCCACAATATATTTTCCTGTTTTCTCTTATTTACATTACACTGTTGTCGAAGGTTATATGTTGTTATGGTAATTTGCACTTAATGCCAATTGACAAGACTGAAAAAGCAATTGAATCATTCTCCTCCACAAGTCATATTTTCTTTGTTGACGTTTTAAGTATGACGTACAATTTGTGCGATTTATTAAAACTGGAAACCTGTCACAAAAATGGATAAGTCTTAAAGAAGTTCTTGTAATTGCTGCCATTCGGTGCGTTTAAGCAATGTTTTATTATAAATAATTATATATGGTCTGTTTGAAGTAACTTTAATGGAACACTTAAATCCAAAGCTTTTTTCGAAGTTTTGTAAATATTAACACTGCGTTGATGTTTTCTAACGGTATGTTATAACGTACAGATCTATCAAAATAATAGTCCAAGGTTTCCGGAAAGATAACTTTATCCATCGATTCGCCTTAATTTTTCTTCTTTTTAAGTCTTTCATATGATAACTCAAAATATGTCAAATATTGACCAGGATCAAGATTTTAACTTACAATTAATTTTTGCTTGCCAAGGGTTTTTCCTTGAATTAAACCTTTTGTCTGGTAAAACTCATTCAAAGACGGACGTCCTCTTATTATATCTCGTTTATATTATATTAGAGCAATGTCCTCCTTGCTCTTACCAAGATCTTTTCTCTTGTTTTAGAAAATCACCTCAGCCAAGTTCATGGTGTTTTGATTTCTTTTTGTTCAATAATTTTTTGGTTCAAAATATTATCTGTCTTATGAATTATTAGCGGTCGCTAATATAGAACTCAAAAATTTCTCCTCGCCGCCTGCTGACACGAATAAGTTTCATAAACAATGTTGTATAAATGAAATGTTTATCTATAAATAATTTCATTGACGATAAGAAAATTTTATTTGATAAGAATCTAACATTATCTACCCAAATTACACCTGCCAGAATTAAACTCATTTTAAATATATTTTTAGTCATATTTTAAGACTTTGTGTATTATCTTGAACATCTAGAGATATGTCAGCGCGGACTTTTTTATAGAATATTTGAGTTCTTAAACTTTTGGGTAGCGAAGAGGAGAGATACTAACAATAATAGCAGCGACTTAATTCGTTTTTTCATCGACTTTAGTAAGAAAATTGGTAGCGTCGAAAGACCCATATGTTGAATGAGGATGATATGTATTAAATGCATAGCTAATGTCGACCCTGAAAGTCCATTTTCAGTTTTATTTATTTGCGTCTTTCTTTTCAGTTTTATTTACTCTCACTTATTTTGTGAAGTCTTACGTATTTCCTATCTTCTTGTCAAGGTTCAGCTTCCTGGGCAGGAAATATAGTATTTTTCGTCTCTTTTCATGGAAAGCTATCCTACAAATGTTATCAGGTTGATTTAAAGTCTTTTTGAGCCCTTGGTTTCACAACTTTACATTCACTTTGCCAATTAATTTTGTGCCGTAAGGTCAGACTTCCTAAGTGGGCTATAAAGCTGCGTTCAAGGATGGCGCATGAAAGATAAAAGAAACCCACCCAAACCATGTTCTCCAAACAAACAATGAATTACTCTTACGCGTTTAATGTGAAGTTGTCCAAGGCATTACAATTCTAAATTTCAGGGCATTGGAAACCAAATAGATACATTCACAAATGCGTGTTACAAGTAATAACAAACGAATATTTGTCTTTACTTACGGATAACATTCATTCCATTGTATATATGTACCTATGAAAAATGTGATTTACGATATCACATTTAACATGCGTCTTCAAATTTTATTCACCTTAAACCTTTCAGAGACTTTCCAATTTATCCATTTGATGAACAATAAATTACACTCAATTGAGCTCATTTTGACCTGGCACAATAGCTACCAATCAAAAGGGTAAATCTTAAATTCAAATCAAACTATCAATTAAACGTTTATTTCTGCTCAACAGGTACCTTTGCAACTACAAAGAAAAAAAATTCAGTTTAAAGGCTCCATAATTGTGTTACGTTGCTCTTTCTTGATCGGTTTATTGCTGTTGCTAAGAAATTAGTAAAGGTCACACCGTGCTGAAGGTTGGGTCAAGTTCAGTGTCGAAACGCAGACAAATCGCATAATCCTTACTTAAAGTTCAAAAAGATTTAGTAAAGAAAGCCCCTTGACGTGCGTCTCAAGTAAAAATTGAGATTATTATCGTGTTTAATAGCGGGGGCGTAAATGGATGTTAGCGTAATAATAACTTATCCTTTAAGAACCGGGATGAAAATGAATTTAAACATTAGTTTTTTTTGTACATCTGTATCGTGTCAAAGTTTAAAGTAAGAAAGATTATTTTAAGTATAAACCAAAAGAATATCGAAACCAATGTCGAGGTTTTTCACCTTCAAAAGATGTGCATAAATATAAAGTGCGTCTATATAAGAGCAGGAAGTCAAAAGCAATTAACGCACCCAACTAATTGCTTGTTTATGATTACTCTTGCTTAAACCCATGATGTTAAATAGAAATCATTATGTAAAGAATTACGAATTTCGATTTGTTGAAAACTATAAAAAAAAACATTTCAGATTCAACGTGTGATTATGATATCTTAAGTATATATGTAAATGAACGCAAGACTATATGTACTTAAAATGACTAAGAAGGTCAGACTTAGAAATTCTTTTCTTTGGTTTTGTTGCCATGGTTACAGCACTGATGACTTATTTGCCTTTTAGACTCGCTGTGGTAGTGTATGGAGCAACATATTTTTATTGCATCCACGTGTTTGTCTGACCATTGAAAAACTGGTATCATATGTTTTTAATTAGCAGTAGCGAATCTGTTTGCGCAATATTACGATCGTTATAAATCAGAAACATTTTAAGCTCAAAATTAAGTCATTCATACCTGTTATTACAGAGCATGTCATTACCTCGCAAGCGTTCTATGTTTCGTTTGAAAAATTCAAGGCATTTCAAAGTGGGTCAAAAAAGAATGAATCTATATGTATACATACCTCTACTTTTGTGTGCGATGTGTTTCATTTAAGATTAACATTGCTTTGTTCATCGAGTCAAGATTTTCTTTTCAATTCTTCAATTCAATTCAATTCTTTTTCAATTTGGACGGGAGAAACCAATGCATCGAAAGTTTTTTCTTTTTGGTTTTATTTAACCATTGCATTTATTAACCTTAAGCTTAGAGTTGTGAGATAAATTTCATTCTATTTTGAATATTTTTACTGTCAAGAATTGCCCATTTTATATTTCAACCTTACATCCCGAGATTTTTCGATTTTTAAATTTGGTCTCAGGAAAGTTATAGTATTTTCGGCAAAGTTTTAGTAGAACGAGCTTTTTGGGCTGTGGTTCAATCTTATTTTAACCACAAGTTGGGGTTGTTGCATATTTTGCGGCTTATTGTATCTTAAAGAGAAACTATATTATAAGAGAGACATCCCTTGACAACACAAACTTGCTCACACCCGAAATGACAGTACATTTTTTGGAGCATTGGCCCCTCTGGATTTCTTCTTATGAAAAGAGTTGAATAAAGAGGTGTACATTAACAAATTATGCAAACCACGTTGCTCAAGGAAAACATAAAAAAAAGAAAAAACTGTTTGTTCTTCTCAAAACGAACACCCTTTTATGCCACATTTACTTGACCGACAATATATTACACTTATAATGGTAATGGAATAATGAAATATATATAATAAAATAATATTTCACTTACAAATTACTTAAAAAGAATAAAAGCTCAAGCAGAAAAGGACATCATTATATTTACTATAAACTTAAAAAAAATTAATGTTTATTTACCTCGTGATGGTCTAAAAAAACATTATGCAACTTGAGCTATGCTTCATGTTTTATATCCTCAGAAGTCTTAAAATGAATGTAGCTAAAATTCACTCATTTGAGTTTAATAATTGAAAAAAAATAAATAGAGATTTAGGAGGAAATTTCTCACTAAGATACGTGGAACCACTTATAAATTAATTTCCAATTTTTCCAAAATTTCCAACATGTTAAATTTGCATCAAGGACTCATACAAAATATTATATTTGGTCTTTCTTTTCAACTTAAACCTTCAATTTCATTGCGTAAATAAATATTGACCGACATTCCCTTTCATTAACGCAAGATTGGATGGATATTCATTAAAGTTTCATATGGTTTTACCATTCATCACTCTGATAAGTGCAGAGGAAACCGCAGTCAATATTCATTTCGGTTTCTTCTTAGGGTTTGAATGGTTACAGAGATGGATAAGAACTAGTTTATAAAATGGCTTTTACCGGCGTGCTGTCGTGTCGTCAAGTAAAAAAAAATTATCTTACTCTCATTCCTACTTTTCACCTTTGTTTAGTGGATTATAAATGAAGCTAACGCATCACAAAACTTCGATCAGACATGAACAAATTCTTATAAAACGAAAAAATTCATATGTGGCTGTTAATTATCAGTGTCAACCACCAATAAAACTAAATCAGAGCAAGATCAAACAGAGCGGCAGAATAACTTGCCCCTTTAGCTCTTTTGGAACGATTACCACAAGCCCATTAGTAGCTTGAAATATGATATAATTTGAAAACAATTTGCAATAGCTGCCTTAGTTTACATTCATTCCTGTGGTTGCAATCAACTTGCAAGTAGCAATCTTTGAAACTCATATTATACAACTTTGGAAGGCTAGATTAATAGGCAAAACGCATTTCCAGTTATTGGCATTCTTTAATATTACAATTTCTCTCACAGCATGCCAAGGGGGAAGTGAATGATAATTGGCTACGATGCCAAACAGCAGACACTCCTCGAAGTATATGAACTCACGTAAAACATTAACATACAGTCCGCAGATTGCGTCTGGAAGCAGATACGAAGAAGAAACCATTTTGACGGCTCAAATAGCTCACCGCATGTGTTCGTCACTTTAACACGCACTTCAAGCCGTTTTAAAATTTTCCCATGAATACCGTTAAATCGAGTAACGAAACCATCAAGTGTTTTTTTTACGCTTCGCCGGTGCACTAATGCACCAATACTTTAGTTGTCCCATGGATGGAAGAGCCGCCCTGGTTTCGGCCAAAGTCGTTATGCAATTTGTCAATTAAGTATGTAAATGACACTTGGTTGACTGCCTTGTTCCATGAAAATTGTAATCGATACTTAGACTTCTTTTAGTTTGACAAATGCATTTAAATGTATGTTTGTTGATATCGTAAGTTGTGCGTTTGGCTAGGTGTCTTTGCTGAAATACTGCAGTTAAACGTGGTGAAATAAACAGGATGTGTTTCGTGATAAAATTATGTCTTTATCTGCCATTAGCTGGTATTCATAAGTGACTTTCTAACTATAGGAAATGAATGATATTATTTGAAAACAGGAAAATCAGGTTTTCGAATCGGTCCATCTAATCGCGGCGGATTCTTAAGCAGGTGTACTAGCAATAACGCTAAAGGTGTAATGTTGTTCTATTAACTTTAAGATAAAAAACACTTTTTAACGCATGTGCACCATAAGACTTTTACATTTATCTTAACGAAATATGGATCTTCAGAAATCAACATTAAAACCAATGATGCTGTTTATGTTTGCTATTCTACCCTCAAATTTGACATCAGGCATTCCGGCTTATCGAGAATTTACTCACATCAATTGAAAATCTAAGTGCACTTGTACATCTTCTCGGTACTCTGCATTTTTAATTCTAATCATAATGTTTGAAATAATTGATACCGAGATTAACAATCGCCAAAGCACTAAAAAAGAATTAAAAAACATTAATTTGCTTATATATTTAATTGATTGCTGTTTTCTTTAGTTATTTGCACATCATTGTTAAAAGATACATGTTTTGTTTGAACTATTTTTCGGAATTAATTTTGACTTACTTCATTTTGCTTCACGACGTAAATATCTGCTGTGTGATTTTAACTCAAGTATTTCTAAAGTATAATCACTATTGAATGTTATAAATTTATTTTTTTATTTACTGATTTACTTTATTATATATTTATTTAATAACTTATTTTTTTACAAATTAATTTATTCGATTCAAGTAAAAGCAATATTTAATATAATATTATAATTATAGTTTTTTTTCTGGCAGTTTAAATTAATTATGTATGTAACAAATTTCTTCTTTATATAAGATTAATATTTCGATGTAGCTGAGGTTGTATGGACGTGTTTTGGTTTATAGATAACATCCGTTTCTTAGAATATAGAGATAGCGGTTACATGCTGAGCCGCATATGCCCTTCTCACACCTGGGATGGAAGATTTTCTACTGGTAGTTTGAATTTTGAAGTTTTAGTTTGAAGTTTGAAGAGTTACGAGTTTTTTTACTCATTTGTTTGGGTGTGTCTTCTCCGAACTTCCATTTAGGCGTTTTTCCTGGAGCTAAAATTTAATCTTAGATAGGAAAACTCATCAACCACGTCGATTTGGTTCCAAGTGTATATAAATAAAATATGAAGATATTCCAAAATTTTGAAATTTAATAAAACCACCTTGAAATGGAACAAACATATTTTTATATATTACTCATGCGTCTCGTGTACAATATACAGGAGTGAACTTTATTTTATTATAATCATCTTTATAATTACCATAATTTTTAATTTTTATTATTAACATTTTTAATATATTTTTTTTATTATATTATTATTATAATAATTATTATTATTGTCATTATTATTACTATTAAATTTTTTTTTTGAAATATTATTATTATTAGTATACAAATTATTTATAATAACTATATAATTTATATTACTAGTATTATTATTATTTGTCGATTAAACGAGTAAATGGCCGTTTAAATTTAAAAAACAAAATATAAATTTCCTGTTCAGCGACCCGTTAACAACCGGCTTATATAAGTAATAAATTAATGCATATAAAAATAAGATTTAGTTTTCAAACCATCCGCCCAGCTTCAACAGCTGAGCAGTCGATCTTTACAATTAAGAAAGAGTTTCAAAGAAGTTTTCAATAAAGCAATTTTCAAAAGTCCTTAACCACTCGTATGATTTTAATTCAACTCTTATTGGGCAATGTAGCTTATTTTTTCAAAAAGGTAGGCAATTATTTTAAGAATTATTTTTTTGTTTCGACAAACCAGTTAAATAAAACAAAGTTTAGCACCTGATTAAAGTCAAAGCTCAACTGCCCGTAACCAAAAGTATTTACCACATCAAATTAAATCGCTGTTAAGTTGCAATAAAATAATTTATGACTTTAGTAACAGGTGTTAAACTGAGTTTCAACAACTAAACAATGCTCCGTTGATTTATAATTAGGTTTAGAGAGCCAATCGTGCACGCCATGTCATAACTTGGATTCAATAAAATCGATTATGTAGCCTGTATGCTACATTCACAAATATTAGCTTAATTATTTTCTAAGCTGTGTTGTAGAGGGTAGAAATGGTCTTCTTATATTTGTGTGTTCCTTAAATAATCCTATGAGTTTAGAAAGAGAGTGTCCGGAAAAAATACCCAAGTTGAAACTATCGTTGCTTATAAACCAGCTGAGTGAATTAAATGAAAGGATTACACTTCGACGTTCGATGACGATTTGCAATCGCAATGAGCTCGTTCACGGTTGAGGAATATTAAAAAAGCGATAGTTCGTGCGCCTTGTGCGTTTAATACTTCAATATTGTACGAGTCAGTTAAAAACCGAGCACGCAACAATATGTACAATATTTGACAACGGTTATCTAAAACGAATTACCTGATTCAAGTTACAATCCTGGAACAATTCAAGCCCTAAAGGAAAATATTTGCCGTGAGTTTGCTGCCATTGAACCCAAGCTTTGCTCCCGCGAGTCGATGATATTAAGACAATATTGTTTTTATGACATCAAACTTGTGTTGTCCAATTCCAAATTGAGTTTAAAATCTGAGAATATCGCTGAAGTTTCATTCTTAATTCATATGCTCATACATATGCGTATTTTGGCTTTGTGAACTATTATAGCTTTTCGTTCTATTAAGTTCTACCAACAAATAAATTCAACAAATTCTCAAAATAATAAACAAAAAAGTCACGTTTCTCGTTCAAGTGTGGAAAGAATGGAAACAAATTGGAAAATGAATTTATCTTATCTTGTTTGGGATTCTGTCAAATCACAATCAAAATCAGATCAGAATGTATCAATTAATTGCAAACTAACGACAGAACAACGCATACAAATCTATAAATCTCAAATGTTCAGTTGAATTTGCCAAGTATATAGCAAAAGGGTAATTACAGTTGTGTCATGTTAAATAACAGCTGTTAAGTCTTAAACAGAACGTTTCACCAGTAACAAATTAGCCGAGTCGTGACTTTATTGGCACACTTTTTGCGCGCACTTGACGTGGTTTGCTCTACTGGCTATGCATGTTTCCGTGCCTTAATAGAGTGGTGCCTACTACATGTCATTCTATCAATGACGTCGGGTTCTGGCACAGGTGCTACTGCAGACATGGTTATAAAAATGTGCTATATTTGATGTAATTTATAATATACCTCCCACTCGGTCCACTTCCTTAGCTTCATGCTCAGCCGAGCGACACGCAATTGCATTTCTTATGATAAATATGGGTGTACTATATCTTATACCTAAGCAAGAGTCGACCTACTCTTAGAAATTCCTGATTAATTTGCTGACTTCAACTTAATTACAACAACACTGTATGGGCGAAAATACTCGTACGAAAAAAGCGCAAATATCTGAATGTTGTTATAATACTCGTATTAATTTTTGTCTTTGCAATGCAATCAAGATATGAATCGTGCGGATCACCATAAGCGTGAAAAGCATTCGGGATTCAGTGGGACTATGTCCGAACCATGTGATGGAGAATACACCGCCGCGCCGCCTTGCAATGAATATTAATTTTTTCCAAAAAAAAGGTATTTCAGGAAAATCGAGTTTTGCGGGTATTGGATTTACGTGAAATGTACTTTTTGCGTTACTCTGCCAATTACATTCAAGCCCAGATTTATGTAAAGTAAGGCAAATTCAATTGGAGTAATCCTAGTCACACCGATTATATAATTCAATCGCTAACTAGTGCCTTGGATATTTTCTGCGCTAACTAGTTTTTGGTAGTGAAAGGCATGCAGAATTATGTAAACTCTACCGTTGAACATTTTAAGATAAATTTTATGTAAAGAATCAAAAGCTCTTATTTAAAGAATCTGATTGAATTAATTTTGCTTAATTCGTACGATACGATGTGGGCTTATGAGTTTCGTGGTAAACTTTTTAAATAATTAACATGGTGAGAAGTGTTACACAAAAAAAATTCCGAGAAACTTTTCACCTCAGTTTTCCTATGCAAGATGCAACAATAATGCTAGCCTTTTCACAAGGCTTTCGTTTAACCTAACAAAGGCTTTGGATTCAAGGTTTCATATGTGAGGGAGAAAGATTAAGCATAACTCTCTCGTTTTATGTGGCAATGGGTTAAGGATAGGCGATGCAGCTAAGTTTTTAACTACAAAAATAAATATCTTTATAAATAAATGAATAAATCAGAGAGCTTAATCTGTTTGTTAATCGTCACAATTTGAATTCGAAACAAAATTAACGCCGCTATCATTAGAGTATTGGAGTAGAAGACAAGCGGTAATAGTCTGATAAAGTGGGCGGCCGTGCTGTATTGATTTATCTTCGAGTATGATTCTGGAGTTGTGGGCTTTTAAGGCACAAAAACCTGATCTTGCTGACTGGATAATTAACTTGAAACTAAGCGAATGCAAATAAGTCGATAACAAATTGTCTGCACTTATTGTCTCGAAAGATTGCCTTAAAATTTATGATTTTGCTCTCGATTGACAATTTCAACCTCTTTTTTCAGAGAATGTTAATTTTATTTGATAACATATATTTTACTGATTTAATGGCCGTTCTTTTGGAAAAAAACAAGCTTTTTTTGGAATAGATTTTCAATCTGTTTGAATCATCTTCGTGCATTCATTTTAATCTCACAGTTCCTGTCACTTTTAATACAAATTCGAAATATTTTTTTAAACATATTTTAAATACGTTGCTTTATAAATTACATTATTGCATTTTGCATAAGATACATACATATATCTTTGTTTTATATCATTGTATAGAAAGAATAAGGTCAAATAATCCTTGTAGCGGAAATTGCAGAAAACGACAGTGTAGTCGTTTCTGGAAAATGCAAACGTTTTTTATGGCGTAACACAGGACTTACGGGTCTTCGAAAATGTGCTTCGTCGCTTGTTCTTATAAACAACAATCATTTTCATTGTGAAACTGGTTGATTTACATTTTATGAAACTTTAGTTTGATGTTTTTTTTTAAATAACGTGCACAGCTGACTTTCTTATACTACTTCAAAACACAATCTTTTGATTCACGCGCATAATTTCCCTACTCGTCAATCCTTTTGAATACGACCAGATAGGTTTCGATGCGTGACTTTACATCCTTAAATGGTCCAGATACCAGTGGCCAGTGTGTGCAAATTCTTTGTATATAGATTTATTTGAATAATTTTTACTCTCATAATAATAGTAAACTACTCGTGACATGAATAACAACACACATTCTCACAGGCACGACTTTGTGCGGTGAAAATAAAATAGGAATTTGGTTCGTTGGTTGGTTGGAATTTGATGCAAGAATATTAAACTACTGCAATCAGGCTCTGCAGCTCAGAAAATTCATCGCCTTATATTTTCACCTTAGTTGCATACGATGCAATGAGGCAACAAATTGCATGTCGTATCACCTTAAACAGCTGTTCTTTTGTACATGACACTAAACTGAAATCCACTTGCCTTCTACAGTGGGTATGGTAAATGCTTCCCAAATCGCTTACACCATATGAGGTAACATATTTTAAGCAGAAAACATTCCAATGCACTCTGCAAGGAGTGATATCAATCGGTTTCATTATGCGTGTCTGCCGCATGCAGATGATGCGATAAATAGGGGGATGCTGTTCGTACGTACGAGTATCAGATGAAATGGAACCAACTTTCTATTTTCAGTTTCTTTCATGAATCACGTCGTTAACTATTTTGGTTTGGCTTAAGTGCTTAACGAGTTTTCCAGTCTACTAATGAATGTCCGATTGAATTTTAATTTCCGCCGTCACCAGACATCGTCCGAAAACGACAGCTCATTGGCTTGTTAACAGCTGATCTCACCACTTTCAACGGACATGGGTTAACAATAATTTTTTTACCATTTGGAGTCTGTTGAAATTAGATAAACCAATACATTTCATTTTTCTTTTTAAAATTTATCCGTTTCCTGTGATAATCCTGGACGAGAAACATTTACTAGTGTTTACTGGCGGTAACTACGAACGTGATCCAGTGCCAGTGGCATATAATTAAACATGCCTGTTGATTTGTATTATTATTACGTCTTAATACGAAATAAGCTGTTGGTTATTATTGAGAAAGACCATCAGTTTTCAAGAAAATTTAATTAACTGAATATTTTTCTAACTTGTTTGAGTGATGTATTTATTAAACAGGAATGCTATAAACTGCATGATTTATGAGACACCTTAATAAGTAATTGTCGTTTAGGATCTGATTCAACAAATAAAGACTTAATTGGGAAAATAATTGTGTGAGCATTTTATTTTGGCTTGAAAACAACATTTCTTGAATTTTCATAAAAAAAAACCTTGGTAGAATGAGGCACAACGTTGTTAACAACAAGTTCCTCGCTTATCCGTTATTAAAGTCACGGTTGTGCAATTTTACAAATCCATCATAAGCTAGCCTTTTCCGTGATCCACAGGTTGCGAAGAAAATTATAAAATTGTTTTTATGAAGATAGATATATGCAATGCGCAATATTTTAAAGTACCAAAGAGGTTTTAAGAGCTGCATAAAAACGTGATGTAACGCAAAAGACTTTTGGCAAAAGAGGATTATAGTAGGCACGCTCTATATCTTGAGACACTGCGTAGAAATGCTTTTTTCGATATTCAAATGCAGTAAAAAAATGGTTGAGCATGCGTTTAGATCGACCCATTTGAATTTGGGATAGAAAATGTAATTGGAATAGAGAATTATAAATTGATTGGTTTTGTGGAGAAATCTATGTTTTTTTTCACTCGTGCTGGATATTTTCAAAGAAAATGACAGGTCTTACCCATATTTCGTGAGAATTGGCTCTATTTGGCCGCGTGTATGTAAATCAGCCAGTTTCTGCGCTGAATGTTGAATTGAGGCAATATTACTCGTGTTTCTGTTCAAAAGGTTATCATATCTTTCTGTTAGTTATACGATTGCTTATATTGCTGAGACTCTTCCATCTGTTGTTGACAAAAGCTTGAAAAAGACTTTGAAGTTCTCTCTCAACTTAGTCATGGTATACCCCCGGTACACAGATTGTTTGAAACCGCGTCTGACTTGTTCACGGGCCCTTTCATTTTCGGTTAATAAACTTTATCTAGGAATTTTAACAGACGCCTGAATTGATTGAGAGCCTTAACATGCTTTTAGACTATTGATATCCTATGAAATACCTGATCCAACGCCGTTTTTCTTCTTTGAGCCATCCGTACTGTCTTTCCAATATATACTAGAATGGAAGTGGTCGTATTTTATTTAAGTTGAGATGGTGTATAATGCAGTCAGCATAATTCCAGAATAGTCTTCAAGGTAGCTTGAGCCATGTCATACAATTTTGTTGACCAATTATCTATCGTCTTACCGCATAACCCATCATAGTGTATCTTGTAAGTTGGTCGACCAATGACTTGACCGTTAAGTTTCTCTTAAGTTCTATGACAGCAGTTCTTTGAGTTCTATCTACCATCCATATGTTAAAGGTTGCTGTTTTTCGATCTTTCTCAAAAAATGTTATGCAATTTTTTATGTGTGTTACAGGGGGTCCTTGGATAGTTTTAATTAACTCACGAATATTTTTTCCCTTTGAATAATTGACAGATAATTTCATTTTGAGAATTATTCATAATAATATTTGTCTATCAAAATTGTCGCTGATTTTAATTACTTAAAATATAAAACTCAATATTAAATTGTTACAAAAATAGGCAATCGAAAAATCATTTACTAATATCAGATAAGTCAACGTTTGGACATGACGCGTGTCTGGACAGTTGGTGTTTTTTTTCTTAAATCTTGTACTCACAAAATTTGCTTGGATTCAGAGTCCACTAAGAGGCAATTAAAATTTTGCATGCGCGCGCAAAATATAACATGAAATAAGGCGTGAGCTGGCAAATACCAATGGTTTTCAGACCAGTGTTGAAGTTAAAAATGTAAAGATTTCCAAATTGTTGAGCTGAGCTGATTAGCATTAATTAATGGCAACTTGTACGAAAAAACCCATAAGCGATTGAATTTGTAGCGAAGCCTTAAAAAATATTAACTCTAAATACGTCGAATGCAAGAAATAAGATAGAATGCTGATTATGCAAATTGTACCCAAGTATCGATACATAGCTGTAGTTAATTCGTCTAAAATAATTCCACTCGCTAAAAAGAAGTCGATTTTCCCATAAGTTATGTTTACCAAATTGATAGCATTTGAAATCGATTACAAAACACACTTTATTGGAAGCTGAAAATGCTTGTTTATACATAATTAAATTTCCTTTGAGAAATCGTTTCCACAAAATAGATAAACAAAGTGATAGATAAGTGCAAGAAATTGGCAACAACCAGTTGTTTCCTCGTTACTATACACAGTTCAACTCATAGCTCTTAAGGTTTGTTTATCTTAAAAAAAATCAAGCGACTAGATTTAAGTGACTTAATTGATCCGTGCACTTTCGAAATAGCAATAAGGCGCTTTAAATAGTTTAATTGTTTTTTTTTTTTTTAAATAATACTTACATATTTACCGAACAAAACCTAATAGGGAACTTATTCAGTTTAAGTTGTAAATAAATTATTGTTTTTTTCTAGTTTCTTCTTTTGTCAATGAACTTTCTATTTTTGTGCTCTTTTTTTATTTAAAAATCATATTTTTATTTTATATTTCATTTTGCGTCGAGAATAATAAAATGTGTAAATTTGTAGAAGCAATTCATTTGTCTGTAAGAAAAATTGATTTCAAGGAATGGATTCTATTCTTTCTTTTATCCATTTTTTCACGAATAAAAACTTCCATAGAATATTCGTTTAACGATAACTAATGATATATATCTGTATGAGTATTATTTCATTCATATATCAAAAGCCGGTATGATATATTTTGCCAATAAGCAAATTCGTCTGAGTTGTTGTCTTTTAACAAGATACTTCATACATTATTTAAAACTTCGAACGCTGTGCAAATTACAAAACAAAAATTGGTTTGGCTGCGAGTAGGCATGCTACTACCACCAAATTCCATCTCAAGATAAAGAAAAGTAGGTGCTATTTTATTTGATGGCACCAACAAATTTAATTTGTGTTTTGCAAACATCATTCATTCTTAAGACAATTGCATTGCAAACACAAAAATAAGATACATATTTTTGTTAGATATATTAAGGGACATATTTGTTTTTTAATTTTTCAATCATTAAAAAATGATTTGCGAATTAAACATTTGTAGATCACACTTTTCTCTCTTAACAACCTAAGGCGGCTACATCCGCTTATCCATGTGATTTGACTTTGTCATTTAGCTTTCTATTGATGTTTTTTTTTACAAAATAAATTGCCACATCTAAATTTTCCAAGCAATTCCTTGGTACGAAAGAATCGGCACAAGACATCTATCTAAAAATAATGGAATCGTACTACTGGGACGGAGTTAAAAAAAAAATATTATTTTTTCGTCAAATATTTGCTTTCAATTCGACTTTCCGGAAGCAAAAATTGAAGCGTCCATGTCGAGCTCCTCACATTAGTCTTTATATACCTCTTTATGGAGTTAAATACGTTTTCCTTGAGCTCTTCTTTTAAGTGTGGCATCGCTTATGAAATGAACCAATTGGCGCCAGCACTTTTTAAAGACTATTATGTTTCCAACACAATGTTTGGTCTTCGAAGATTGTTTAAATTCAAGTCAGTGAAATTCAAGATGCTCTTCGTCAATGTAAAAAAAAAAATTCTTGGAATGCATAAAATATGTTTTTTATGGATGACTCCATATTCAAGCAAAACAAACTTCATATGCAGATAATACGAATACTATACTTTAATGTCAATTTTTCTAAGGAGGAAACAATATGTTATTGAATTTTGTACTAATTATAAATAACGGCTTTGTCGTTAGTACATCGGAGTACTGAGCATGGGACCTTTCATATGTGGAGTTCCGATATTAAATTCTTCTCAAAACTTATAAGGAGGTAGTGTTTTTTAGTTTGTATGTACGAGGTAACTTTCGAAACTTATCCAATTCCAGAAATTTCGGACCTTCAGAGTGAAAAAAACGTTACATTATCTTGTCAAATTGTTTTAACGTATCGTCGCAAAAATCTTAGGTGAATAAAAATTGCCTACTACCGATTGATACCGAATGGCCGCAGAAATTTTTACTCCGAACAACACAAATATATCCAACACAAGAGGGCGCAGACTGCTACTTCCAAAGTGGACTTAATCAGTTTGAAAGCTTCATTATTCTAGAGCGATATCCTTTAAGATGTTAATAGGAAAAGTCACTGTGGCTGAATGTAGAGTTCTCTTTTCTTTTGAAGTATGAACAGATCCTATTGCAATTCATAATTGTAAATATTATATTTTTGCACAGCAAAGTTGGATGTCATCACAGATATCAGTTACTCGGCTAACCTCACTCTACGTACCATCGGTTGAACACTTCCTATCAATTCGCAAGTGTAAATTCATGTCTTGCTCATTTGAATTAAAATTTTTGTGCTCTTTAAACGCGAAATAACTTCCTGACTTCAAGCCCAAATGACTTACACTCTCTTACACTCCACGGTACTATAGACTGACTTACTATTAACCTTGCAACCTCATCAATTATTTTTACAATCATAATTAACGAGACACTTTTTCCTTTTGCAGGTATTCCCGCGACACTCACTTACATCAACATGGATCACAGCGTGACGGGATCTCCTGAACTGATCCCATACCCGGATTGGAGAAGCAACACTGCAGGTGACTGTGCGAACAGTTTAACAACCGTGTACCGCATTAAAGTCGACGAATGCGGTCGCCTGTGGGTACTCGACACTGGAACTCTAGGAATTGGAAACACGACAACAAATCCATGCCCATACGCGGTGAATGTATACGATCTGGCGACCAACACACGTATCCGTCGGTATGAGCTTCGTCCAGAAGACACTAATGCCAATACATTCATTGCCAACATAGCCGTGGACGTGGGCAAGACGTGCGATGATGCATTCGCTTATTTCTCCGATGAACTGGGCTACGGTTTGGTCGTTTACTCTTGGGAACAAAACAAATCTTGGCGATTCTCATCGCATAGCTATTTCTTCCCAGATCCTCTACGAGGTGACTACAATATCGCAGGATTGAATTTCCAATGGGGCGAGGAGGGCATCTTTGGCATGGCGTTAACTCCAATTCGTTCAGATGGATTTAGAACGATGTACTTCAGTCCATTGGCCAGTCACCGGGAGTTTGCAGTCTCTACACGAATTCTACGCGATGAATCTCGAGTTGAGGATAGTTATCATGATTTTGTGCCCCTGGAAGAGCGTGGTCCAAACAGTCACACAACGTCTCGTGTCATGAGCGATGATGGAGTCATGTTGTTCAATTTGATTGATCAAAACGCTGTTGGATGCTGGCACTCGTCGATGCCATACTCGCCGCAGTTCCACGGCATTGTGGACCGCGATGATGTTGGTCTTGTGTTCCCTGCCGACGTGAAAATCGACGAAAACAAAAATGTTTGGGTGCTGTCCGATCGGATGCCAGTATTCTTACTCTCTGAACTCGATTATAGCGATGTTAACTTTAGAATATATTCGGCTCCATTGAGTAACTTGGTTGATAATACAGTCTGTGACTTGCGTAACAATATTTATGGCTCGAATGGTCTCGCGCTAAAGCAACCCGTTTCGCCTTACGCCACAAAAACGTTGAATCTTCCTCAAAAACCACTCCTTCAACAGAGGCCGCTCGTGCAACCTAACAGGGTGTATCTGCCGCCTAGCACGTCTGTGTCGTTCACCACACAAAGGATCCCAGTTGCCAAGGCGTTCGTATATAATCAGCACAATGGTTTAAGTTATGAGACTGGAGGTCCCCAAACATTCCCAGGCATTGGTTTAAAGGACTATGTTACTAACAGAAATGCGTGGTGGACTCTTTAAGAGACACGAAGCTGGTTCTTCATTAAAGTGTTTATGCTCATTTGTAAAAAAGTTTCATTTCATTTTCTAAGAATTCAAATATTTTGTACGAAAGAAAACTAATCTTTTAAAGGTCATTATGTTTGACTGTTGTATATACGAGAACTTTCTCTAATCACTTATCATGCTTGTCACTTTCTATATATGTAAATTTATATATATTTAAACTTTTACCTTAATAAATGAATTGTTCCAAATTGCATTGTTTTTAATTATTGTATGCATTCTTTTGTCAACAAGGATTGTGAAGAAGAGATTTGCAGTCCACGTTATGTGGATCAAGCTTTTCTTTGGCGCAACGGAAGGATAAATGTTTCGTCGCCTCTGATGAGTTGTTGTCCACAGATAGTTCAGATAGTTCGATTATTTTATTTGGTTTGTAGGCGCGCAATGGCTCGTTTGAAAAAATCAGTTATATTTCTTCTTTATTTTAAGAATGAGTATTTTTTTTTTCTTTTTTTGGTCTAGGTTAAAGTTTTTTGCTAGTCTTTGACCTTTTTCTATCCAAATTTGGCAAGGCTGTCATCCCTTTTCCAATTATCTTGTTGCTTTTGCACAGTTAGATTGAAACATTTTGACACTCTGGCCCAACATTGAGCAGCTTGGAGGGTGAAGATGCAATGACATATAATTCCGATGGGAATAAAATGGGTGATTGTCTCGGCGTAATGGCTTTTTAGAGATTAAGTGCAAGGATTCCAGCATAAGTGTCACCATTATTCAATTTGGTTCCATCAGTACACCAGACTTTCATTCAGTAATTTCGAAATTCTTGGAAAAAAGTATTTTAATATTGTCAATATTTCAAGCTTTGTAGTTCTCCAGTAAGATTGACTCCTTTAGGTTTACGTATGTTAAGAAGCCTCAAAAAGAGGCTGATCATTACACCCTCTTTCATAATGGAAATCCATAAAAGAGGCAAAGCTATGAACACCCTTTGTCTTGTTTTGTTTGTTTTCATCATACTAATTGGCTTCATAGATATTTTCTTGTGACTAAAATGTGTACAAGATGTTTCTGTGGAAAATAAAGCTTGTTAAATAAATTTACTTCTGAGATCTGAGATGTAAAGTCACAATCTTTATCAGATTTGAAATGCACAGAACTCGTAAGAAGAGAATTCAGTACAACGACGGAGATTTTCGGTGAGGGTTATTGGTAGCTATACAGAAAATTGATCAATTTATATGATTTTGCTTATTTGTTTATTTGCTTATTTAAAGACAACTTGTTTTTAAATTCGTTCCAATATTTTAATAAGCTATAGAACTCAAGCATTCGTACTAACGTATACATACATATGTATATCAAACGGGCCTCAAGTTATTAAATTTTAAAATCATTAACCGAATATTCTATATCTGAATCGGAAAGTAACTCGCCGTATATGTAGTTATTGCTTTTTATTTCTTATAATATTCACGATCTTCCAAAAGACCTTGGAAACTTTTTCTATTTCTACATAAATTTCTAAAATTTGTATACATAGGTCTAAGACGAGGTCATTGCTGATACAAATATGAAAAGATGACATTCTTGTCGGGGAAACAAAAAACTAATTCGATCTCAATAAAGACGAAGAAGAAATGCATTTATTTGCCGCCGGATCTTGTAGTAAATGATTGAGTTGTTTTAAGGTCGTAAATCACAAGTCAGGGCATAGAGCAGCAGGCATAAAAATAGATAAAACGTTGCTACATAACAAAAATTCTGTATATTGATATCCCCATTACCGACTCATTTGAAAAAATTACCGACACATACCTTGTGCAAACTTTTGCTGCTGATGAACCGTCTTCGTTCAGCTTGTTCATCAACCATTCGATGTGTAAATTTCTATATTGGAACTGTGGTTCTTGTTTTCGATTTGCTTTTGAGCTTTTTTTTTCCAAATTCTACAACCTTATCGATATATCGTGAAGCTTTTTATTAGTGCACGTACATGAATCCTAAGATAAATCGAAGATCGCCACCATTTGATTTTCATATCCGGTTGACAGCAGTTTTGTTCAATTAAGGTTTTTAATAATGTAGATAATGTAGTGTTTAAATGATACAGGAAAATGTTGAACCGACGTTCCGAGTGGTCGTCATAGAAAATAAAGTACGATTTCGACAAAAGACATAGTACAAGTAAGTAAACAAGTTAACTTAGGTTAGTCCAGTTTTTTAAGCTAGTCTTAAGTGTTTTTGTCTTGAAATTAGGTTATTCTGAATAAACAAATAAAAAAACATTAAAAAAATCTGCCGCAGTTGCTAAAAATGAGAATGAGTGCGGCCTTATTCTAGTCAATATTCCGGAAACATATGATATTAACATATGAACCGTAAACTGTGATGCTCATACGAAAAAAGATAAAATTCCAAGAAAATTTAGTAAATTCACATTTGATGAAATTCTTCCATCCGAGTCCTAAAATATCAACGAAAAATTATTGGATGTTATCTGTTTTTTGACACTCTTGAACAACTTGACAAAGAAAGGCTATAAACACAATGCAGTTAAAAAATAAAATTATATAAATTATTGAAAAGCTGTATTTTTCGGTGTTTACTATTTTTATGCCGAACAATCATTCACCGCCATTATTATTCACACTTCTAGCTATTTGTCTGTATTGGGAAAAGAGAACGAGCGGTGTTCAAGAAGTTATGAGAACGATATACTTGTTCAGAGTAGATACAATTTTAATTGTAACTAGTTTGTTATTGTATTGAATGAGCGATAAGAACCTCTCATAACATTTTACAAGATCATTTGGGAAAAGAAAAGGTATCCGCGTTTGGTACCAAGAACGCTCCCGAATGCATGTCTGATAATTTTTAGGAGCTCATTGAAATTGTTTCAATAAGATGCTTGACCGCTTTTGGGTCAGTTCATAACAGTGGATAAAAAACACCTTGATCAGTGAGTCACTGTTAAAGGATGCTTGTATGCGGAACAAGTAAAAAATTTTGCAACAATACTCATGAAAACATCGAAGAAAACTTGCAATATTTTCAGCAGTACAACGCACCTGGCATGCAAATCTGCCCCTGTTTCTTAACATAACCCCACGTTAAAAACATTTATATGAAATCCTTAAAGAATTTGTGCTTCTTGTTGCCCTTTGGACCGATAATTATTCGAGCGTACCTCTCCTACATATCATCAGATTGTTTTCTTTTCGATCCTAGTTTGCTTCGGATTTTGTTATTGGTAATCAGGTGTTGGAAATAGGATGATTCGTGAAGCATGTATTTAATAAAACTCATACTCTCATATATTGATGAATGAAAATTACGTTTGTTTTTATTTATTTTCTTCACTTGTATTTTTACATAATATTATTCGCTTGTAATATTATTAATATTTCTTCAATTTAATTCTATGTAAATCTGCTTAAATCTTTGAATTAAAATGATTTATATTTGTAGCTTAATTTATGTATATAATCTTATACATACATATACGTATATATATATATATATATTTCATTATCTTTTAAATTTAAATTTGGTTTGCCTTAACAACATGTAAAATTAATTATAAAATTTTTAAATATACTGTTTATATATAATGCTTCACGTTTTAATAGTTGTTTAATAACATTTTTGTCACCAGTGATTTTTTGTTTTTCCTTTTTTTTATTGGCATTCAACTACATACACATTTAATTTAATATATTTTTTGTTTTCATATTTTGTTGTTTTCTTAAAATCTTTGTATAAATTGTTTAATTTTTTGTCCTTGGGAGTGGGAGTTATTTCACTTTTAATATGAAGTGTGTGTATTTTTCTTTATTATTTGATTTCCAAAATATAATTCAATAAAGGTTGTAACATACATCTTATAATTGCATGAATTTGATTCATTTGATGTGAAGAAAACTTTTTTTTTAAAACGGCAGTGTTTTGTGTATAATATTATTTTACATGTTGTTCTGTATATATTAAAGTTTTAGATGTTTCTGTATTGTTGGTTTGTTGTATACTCTACAAAGTGATTGGTCAATATTACGTCAATAGAGTAAAAATATTAAGTTCAGTTTAAGTCATTTAAGAAAAAACAACACTTTGTAAGACAACGTGTAAACGGTACAGTCAGAGTTATAATTCATAAGCAAATAGTTTATTTAAATAAAGAAAATTAAAATTATATAAATAGCATTTATTTTTTAATGGGTTTATCTATGGGTTCGATAAATAATAAATCAAATATATACAAAGCGCTGATCTAGATTAAATTTTACTTAATAATTCAAATGTTATTAATATTGCACAATATTCCAAATTTCTATAGTTGTTATTTACGATTTTGAAAAAAACTTCTTTAACAACCAATTCAAAATTGACAGTGTCATCTAAAATTCGATTTGATTTTATAACTTACCACAAGAGGTGAAAGATATACTTATATGAAGTAATCCTCCTGCCAATGGTAAAAACTGAGTGTTTTTAATACTCATTTTTGAAACTTTAAAAAGTATGTTTCAATAACAATGTTAATTTTTATGTATAGGTTTTGTTCTGATTTTCGGTTTGATTTTCGCCTAACATTTGATTTTTTTTTTTGTGTATATTAAGGTGGGTTTTAACTTCACCATGCAAGTAATGTTTGCTTTTGAAAGGACGGTATGCATTAATATATTTTAATAAATTTTGTTTAAGCGCTCGTATCAGTTCACTGAGCTAACGATGTAATCTTTCCAAACTGTTTGGTGTTACTGTCAATATTTCAATGCAAGTGGATCTTTATTTTACGCAACAATTTAGAGTTCTTACGTTGTGCAACTAGTCAGAAGTAATTTCGTTTGATTTTTCACCAAAAAAAAATTTGTGTAACCTCCTAGGGTTATTATATCTGAAGGTCATTGGAGATGGTCACCATTTCAAACATTATATCGTATCATATATTAAAATTCAATAGTTTTGAACTTCTGAAAACCGTACAGCTGATGTGCAAATTTGAATAATAATTTTTTTTTATAGAACAAAATGTTTATGTGGTTTATTTTTCAATATTGTCTTAATATTTAGCAAACATTACATGCCTCTCTCAAAATTTCTATCACTGTCTAATTTAGTTTTTTGTTTTGGTGCTTGAAAATGCGTATGATTTCGAAAAAAATAGAATTAACGATCAAAACCAAAATTTAAGATGTCCAAAGATTGAGAATGAATATATCGTTTTTGTGTTCGGAATTTGTGGTATTGAACAATTTTTTTTACAATTGAAAAAACTTGTTATCACTTTGTTTGAATTTTATGTAAAGTACTTTTGCTTGGTTTTCAGTCCGAAAATGTAAAAAATACCTTTCCATTAATGCAATTTCGTAAAAATGGACATAAGACTTTAAATTACCTTCTTTGTTGAAAAGGAATGAGGGATTAGGTATACTTTTACTTTGCCTAACCAATTTATTCTCTACAACTTTTATCCTTTCCAACTATGAAATGAATGTGCAAAGTCGATGTGTGTGTTGAGGTAAACATATTATTCTTTTAAACCAACCATTCTGCTTCTTTTTTTGCACAATAATTTTTTTTAATCCAGACTCACATCTTCATTCTTTAAAATAAAACGTAGTCGCCCTCAATGGTTTTTGAAGATGGATTCAAATGAAAATTTTTATTTGTATATGTGTCCTATATATCGCCAGATTTTCGTGAATGATTCTACTTGCTAATGCGGTTAGTTTCTCTCTAAACAGTTTGATATTCATTGATCTATATATATATATGTATTGTAATTACTCAATATATATTTATATATATATTACGTTCTCATATATTAATAAATTATTTTCAAATCTAACACCTATACAGAGATGGGAACAAGTTTTTTCATATATATTTGTTATCTTTTTAATCAAACATTATGTTTTATTTTTCGATTTATGAGACTCTATAATACTATGTTGCCCTTAATTTAAAAATCTTAACATTAATATATTATTTGTTTTTAATATTCAATAAAATTAAGATTTTTTTAAATTGTTTATTTAAAAAAATTGTTGTTATGGGGTTTTGTTTATTTGTGTTAGTGATGAATAAAAAAATAAGTACACAACAGTTTTTGTTTGTTTTAATTAAATTGTTTTTAATGTTTTATTGTAAATTATAATGTTAAGTTATGTAATATCATTAAATAAATATTTGTTTAGTAAATAAGTACTTTTATACATATACTTTTTATATATATTTAATTTTTCACTTTATTTTAAATGTATGACTTAGTTTATAAATATGAAGGTTTGTTTATTTCTTTTTTAATTAAATCTGAACAGATGAACGATATTGTTTTATCATGCTTTCTTTGTATAAATATTTTTTGTTACATTTTTTTTGTTTCGTTTTTCGTGGGTAAACCTATGCTAAGACTTGTTTCAAAAGTAAAATCACTCTATTCCTGTGCACAAAATGTGTTCTTGATTACGCTACGAATTTTATCGTCATATGAAAAATATTATAAGAAATTAAATTACAGAAAGTAATTAAACTTTAAGAGGGAATTTGTTGTTTGCTCATTTAATAAGAATTTATATTTCGGTTTTTATTTTACTTTTTTTTCAAATTAAGAACAGTGCTGTGTTTAGTTGGTATTCATTAAAGATTCGTAGCCAATTTTTCTTTATTACAATTGAATTTATTCCAGGCGAGCTTTGTATGTGGTTTTCCAAATTTCGGCAAGTGTGACGGCACTATGGAATCGATGGAATATGCAGAGTGGAAGTGTAACACGTTGGATTATTGACCATGGAATGAATCCGTAGAAATCAAGTTGAACCTTAAAAACAAACGAGAGAGAGATTTGAAATAAATTTAAAAATGTTAAAATACGAAAACAAAGCAAAAAAAATATTACTCGGAGTCCTGTATTTAAAAATAAATGAAAACGCATATTTGGAATTGAATACAGTTTTTAATGTTTCTTATCTTAAGTTGTTTGTTTCTTTTGTTACGTTGCTTAATTCATCCATAAGTTTCACAACAACAAAAAATATTCTCAAAACCTCGAACCTTTATTTTTTTCCAAACTCTGAACTGCCAATTCAGAAAATTGGGTATTGGGGTTTAAAGAAGTGATAAGTCCTGCTTAAGCAATTTTCGGTAAACTTGTTCCGAAGAATACTAAAAGCACGCCGTCGAACGGACAGGGGATTCGTAAGATGTTATTTCGATCATCTACTTGCAGAAGGGAAATGCTCACTGAAGAGCACCTCCGCAATCGCCACTGCCAAATTATGATAGTAAGATTTAATATGAATTGAGGGCCGAGCTCTTGACAGCGCGTGACTGCTTTCTTTACAAAAACCTCAAAATATGGCTCGGCGAAAATCAATTCAGGGCGTACGAACACCTAGTTCGATAAATCGTACTTTTTGAAAGCGCTTAAAAAGTGGAATACCGCTTCGAGCTTTGAATGAGGACTACGTTCGTTAATGAAACGAAATTGTCTAGAAGGTATTGCTTTTTCATTTGTACACAAGTCGAGATTTAATCCACCCTCGTAAGTTTTGTTTTGACTGCAGCCATAACATAAAACAACCTGTCAGAGGTGTCTGCATGTTAATATTGATGAATTAATTTCGAATGTAATTATCACCACCATCAACTCATTAAGGCTTATAAATCGATAGCTGTATCCATACAGGCCAAATTCAGAAACATTAAAATTAATGTGAATAATCGATTCGAATATTGAGTCGGTAAAAGCAAATAATGGTTGATTAAAGGCAAGTAACGACTTACGGAAGCATTATATTTATGTTTGAGTAAGCCCATAAAAATAGCTTCTATCTAGAAGGATCTCATAAGAAAACCCAAAAAGCAGTTTCAGCATGTATATGTAAAAATTGTACTTACCGGGTTGGCAAAGACCTTTTGAGCTTCGAACGTGTAAATAGCAAACATGGATACATTGCATATGAGCAGGAATGTTACAATCTGTCGTCCTGGTTTGCTGCGATCATGTTCCGGTAAATGTACCCGACGTCGAGATACATCAGCGATGAACAATAGTTGAAGTACAACCTGGAATACAGCTACAATGCCCGTGGTCATGACTAGAAGGTTAGGTTCACTTTCTAGAGCCTTAAGTGAACCAGCTATTACGCTGAAGACTGAATATGTAAAGAGACCAAATGCCGAAATGCGCAGAAGAATGTCATTAAGGTTACTCTGTTCTTCGCATCGGAATTTCAAGGATTTCACTCTGAAATAAAAAAATGATATTAAAACAAAATAGTTAGAATATTTTTTATCTTACCTTATAAATCCAATAATAATGGCCAAAATCGCAAACGCCATCAGCGCACAGTG
This sequence comes from Orthonevra nobilis, assembly GCA_963555765.1. NCBI lineage: Eukaryota > Metazoa > Arthropoda > Insecta > Diptera > Syrphidae > Orthonevra > Orthonevra nobilis. The sequence continues at coordinate 50,379,443 of OY743224.1, forward strand.
ACTAGCATCGGCCAAGTAGATTGCCAAAAGCGAAAATTGCGGATGGCGGACGAGGACAAAGAACAATATTAGACAAATCAACGAGCCAACTAACAATAATAAACCAAAGAATAAACCTTTGGATGAGCCAACACAATCCACTCGACCAGAGCGAGCTTGCTGAGCCATTGCAACTGCCCGGCGAGACAACATAACCTCCAAGCGATGTTCCAAATCTTCATCGTTCATGTGCCTTGGATAGCGTCCAATGTGTTTCCACATTACATAAAGGACAACGGCTCCAATCAATGAATATTCAATTATAAAGGGATAAAGGTATGGGGCTGAATCGTAGACGATGGTACCCATGATGTCGACGCGTCCACAAGCGGTTGAATTCAAGGTGCCAATGCTTGAGGAAAGTGCTGCTGGATATATATTGTCGAGGCTCTCGATTGCATCGATAGGAATCACAGGTTCAGGATGTGAAATACCAGAGAAAGTTTGGTAGCTGTTTTCAAGACCTCCAAAGAGATTATTCATAAGGTAACCATTCTCGGTAGATGTTGCCGGAGTTGATGATGTGAAGGCTGAGAAAAATGACGCCAAGCTGCTAGACTGCGATCCAAGAGTGGTCGTTGTGCTAGGTGTACTGCTTGAGGTTGCATCGAACACTTCTGGAACCACTGTCGACTGGAAGAGATGTGTGGTAGGAGCTTCGGTTGTTGTGGTTGTGGTCGTAGTTGTAGATGTGATGAATTTTTTCAACTTTCGCATCATTGTCGTACTGGCCCATGCGAAAGCCGCTGCAGTTGATGGCAGTTCCGTAGTTGTTGATGTTGCTGTTGTTGTTGATGTTATCGGGATACGAGCAGAAGTATTTTCATCACTGCTGCTTGCAATGCCTCGTGTCACGCCTTCAGCAGTGGCCCGAACTATTTTCGATAAAACATTTTCATTTTCGTTCCCTGCATCGGCTTCAATCATTTCAAACTCATCATTTGGTCCAATGTGGGTCCTTAGAACAGTACCGGCATGGCGCAACGTGTGGCGTCTTATGGACTCCAATATTATAGAATCTTCAGGTGTCGGGCCGCGTCTCTGATGATATACGGTGATCTCGTGCAAAGACTCCTTTACCATGGTGCGAATCCAGACGCAAATATTAGTCGCCACAACGTGCATCAGTCCAAACCGGGCAATGACCTTAAATCGGTGAATGTTGAGCTGCGAAGAAGAATGTTTATTGAATTCTAGACGTGCTTCAATACATTTTGTGGAAGGTTGGTATGCGGGACATAAAGAGGATAACAATTTATGAGGAGCAACTATCCAAGGTTTGCCATACCTGAAGCGGATTAAGGGCGATCCGGGAAGTCTGCGTACGGGTACATTAATTTAATCTATTGCAACTACTTTTTTTTTGTTGAGGGGGAATTAAGAGGATAAGGAATAGTGAAATGGTTTCTTGCCAATTTGAGAAAAATGGAGATAGAGGAGACCACAATCAAACAAGATTTTTATTTTTTTATTTTACTCACTCTTGCATTCATAAAAATGAAGTACATCTGCATAAATGTAAAGACCATCTGTAACAATGGATTTACACCAATAAGGATGTGATGGCATGGGGATTCGAATGGGATTTCGAAGAATGAACCGAATTCCAAGCCAATGTAGATCATGGCTCCTAGTCCAAAAGCTACAATTGAAAATAAAAAATCCGTCATAGATGCGTCAGATGTTTGGATAGATCTTTGCTTACCAATTGCACCAACTCGAAGAAAGAAACTACCGTGGGTGGGATCACTGTGGGTTGTTTTACGTTTGCGGACATTTTTTGATGTCACGGCAGCTTCAACTTCGGCTTGTGAATCCTTTAATTAGATTTTCATTTTATTATTATCATAAATTTAATAAAATAGCATAGAAGATTTTCATTATAATTTAATGTAAAACAATAAAAATAATCCTATTGTGGATGAATGCTGTTGGAGTGTGTATAATACATCAGGAATGCATTTGTATTTCGTATTAATAGTCAGAAACATTGATGACATGATTAGGTCCTTTTACATATTTGCAAATTTGGATTTTTTTTATATAAATCGATTATAGAAAACAAAAATAAATGAACAATGACAATTGTTGAATAAAAAAGCTAGTGGGTGAATTAAAAATATCATTTCACTATATTTTTTGAATTCTTTCAAAATAATTTTTGCCTTCACCGAATGATTGAAGGTACCATCATATGTTTTTTAAGCATATATTATTGATATTAAGTAAGCCTTGTTAAAAAGCTTGTTTCTACAAGTTTGAGTGAAAGTCAGTGTTGATATGCATTATCGACATTAAAGGTGAGTGAAATTATAATAAATAATATTCAACATTTATTTTACCAATGAGCCAGTTTAAAATTTAAAAAATAGTTTGACATTTTCTTTTATCTAGACCCACAAAAAATACCATGATTATGTTTTTTTTATATTAAAAACCAAAAAAATTAATACAAAATATGAAATTAAGATTCGAGAAAGCAGAAGCATTTGAAGACCATACTTAGTTATCACCAATAAATATAGATGATCAAATCATGGGAATGACAGCTTGAAAAATTTGCGACCGAGACGCTTCAGTATGTTTTGGACGTAATAACGTTAAAGTCCAGAAATCTCGCCTCATAGAGTCGAAACATTTTACTATGATTTTGGGTGCACTAAAATTTTTGTATGTTGAAGGAGTCGTAGAAAAACAAGATGTTGATCGTATTAGTGTTTTTTCAAACAAAAGCGACTTGAATTAATTGATGGATGAGTATTATTTCAAATTGTTTTAAAAGAAGCCTTTCCGATTTTTCACTACACTTACTCAAGCGCTTAAGGTACGCTGAATTTTGGTTACAAAGGCGTTTAAAGTTTGCATTTTGTTTATATTAACCATTCCATTCCATTTCTCGATATGATACTGTCGTTGAATCGAATCCTGAGTAATGGCTTTTCGCATATAGTTTCTGTTCTGTCTATTCCGGAGAAGTTTGAGACCGTTACTGTTAACCAGCCGAAAAGGTGGCCACGGCCGTTTCTAGAAATTTGCAAGGTGTATTTTGGATTGACTTCTTGGAGGAAAGAAAAAAAATTGAAATTTTTGTTTGCTTTACCTTTATTTCGTCCCTCGTATATTGGTTTAATTACTTTGTTGAGATTTTTTACAGAATTTCATATCTTCATACATCCATTTCACATGTAGAGAAAATAAAGTATAAATTTATTCACGACATAACCAATAGTTCGGAAATGGGATACAAAAATATCTGGAAATTCCCGTACACGGTTCGTCAATCCAGAAATAAATGAATGTTCATGGTTCAAGGTATAAGTCTATTCGTGATGATTTATAATGCAATTCTGAACAGAAGCGTAAAAAATTAAAAACTGACTGCGCGCATTCAAAGCAGTCCTTTTAGAAAAACTTCCCTCCCTTGTTGAAGTTCACCATTGCTAGCTTATAACCTCGTATTAGAAAAAAGGAAAATTGATATGAAACCACATGGTCCGGCGTTTATAAAAAAAAGTCTATTGTTGTTTTTTTTTTGTATTCCTCTATCTCTGACTTTTTCTAACTAAGTAAGAACAAGAACAGTCAATATATGAAGGTCCAAAATTTCGCTACAATAATAAATCATCTGAAGTCTTACTCTCATATCATTGTTTAGTTATAGTAAATGACACGAAAAACTTAAGATTACGTTTAACATTCCTTAAATTGTTAAAACCTTTACCACACACCACAAGGAGCTGTATAAAAAATTAATAAAAAAATACATTTATATAAAAAGAAAAATATGAAACCCACATGCGGCATAAATTGCAAAACAACAAATCACACAAAAGCAACAAGAGTACACCGATAGGAAAATATGAGAAAAGCGGCACACATTACGCACTGATCGAAAAATTTAGGTTTTAGGTTTTTAACGCAATTAGGCAATGCGCGATAGCCGTCAGCAATTGCACCGATCCATAAGTGGCGCAAGGTTCTCATTTTACCTCTGTTGTGGCATGGATTAGTACAGGGCTGTCATAAGTAACACACCACACATTATTAGCACACAGATAGTAATACAAAATTCACACCGTCCGACTTGTGGTTTTGTTGAACTGCGAGCCTCGCTTACAAATCACAAGACTTTTACTTTTATAAAGTTATACTAAATACAGAGGATATGTTGCAGGCAGTTGCCAAACAGTTAGTTACAGATGCCACAAGAAATCGTTAGTAGACAATATATGTTATATAATAGTAAGAAGGCAAAGGAGGAGAGGAGATTAATTTTTGCAAACACTCAATCATGGGCATACCTGACTTAAAAGCGACTGCCGAACCAAATCACGTTTCTTGATCGGAAATCGTTCCTGTGTGTTTATTTGTATCGTGTATATTTTTTGTTGTTTCATGTTGTATGCGTGATTTGATAGGTGATTGATTGTGATGAGAATTATTTTTTGTTTTTTGTTTCGATCGAAAAATGTTAAATTTTGTTAAAAAAAATGTATTTTAGTAAAACTATAAGAAAAATCAAAGTTAAACATAAAAAGGATAAAAAAGGTAACTATTTTGTTATGCAAAGCTTCAGTAAATTGAACATTGACACGAGCAGGGTGTAGGAAGAGCTTTGATGAAATTTTAAAAGCTCCACACCCACAGTACATGCAATCGTATGACACAGGATAGAGATGATATCCTCTCGTGTTTTTTTTGTTTTTGCCTTCGTATTTTGTTTCGTTGCCAGCAATGCGTAAGCTTACAAATAAAATATATGTACCTGAAACGGACTGGGCTTGCCGCCTTTACCGGAATCCTTGTTACCCTTTCCATCCTTGGAATCGGCTGGATCTGGTTTCTTTTGCTTTTGTTTTTTTGGTTTTTTCTCCTTTGGTGGTGATTTCGGTTTGCTGCCTCCATTGCAGCATGTACTTTCTATACAAATGCATTAGAAAACATATGTATGTAAGTATAATCCGTTCTTGAGACGACAATATACGAAAACAACTGAAGTCGAGTGCAGTAAGATGAAAACAAGCCGTCCCATGTGCACACTCACCTTGAAGCAGGAAACAGAAGACATACAGCAGGAAGAGTATACTGGCGCCATACAGATAGGTAAAGAATCCTTCATAGTATAGAACTGGTAAACGATGCGTTGTCACGTCACTAATCACGTATGCAATGCAAACAACGATTAATATGATGGCATACACCAAACTGGTGACGATAAAGAGCGATGTCCTGAAAGAATCAAACAAAATGCCATTAAACTGGGTATACCTATGCGTATCAACTAAAGGTTGTGCAAATTATTATTTGATAAGCTTAAGTTATGTGAGCGATTGAAAGCCAATGTGTCTATCCTCCTTAAATCGAAATCCCAACTAGCGACTTACATTTTTTTACCTTTACATGTCCATGTATAATAAAGCTTGGGAGATATTATGAGTATACTGTGCAGGTATGTATTGTAAGTAAAAAATGGAATGTTCCAAATGATGCAGCTTAACTAAAACTTAAAATTATAATGAATGAATAAAAATTGGATGTTATACTCTAAAATGCAAAAAAAAAGTTGATTTAAGCTGATTTATTATTTCTAAGATTTATAACTCATTATTTTTGATTTTATTATTTATTATTTCTGAACAGTTGTCAAGCACTTCACATCTTTTTTCTTTCTCGTTTAAGGTAAGTTAAGGCACTATAAACCAGAGCATTGTGGAAAGAAGAGTTCAGCTACTTCCATAAAAAAAATAACTTCACATATGTAAGGACATGTCTGTGAGAAAAGGCTGAAAATAAATCCCTTTTATTTTTTCTGCGGAAGAAATCTAATAAGCAGTCAAAAGTCTTACTGGCGTATGTCAATTGTTCAGTTGAAAGCTATGAAAAATTAAAAAATAGCATAATTATCCTAACTTTTCAAAATGAAAAAATTTGAGCATGTGAAGGACAATGCAACTTCTTAATTAGCCCCACAAACGCATTAAATTATATCGAGCAATTCTGCCGACTAAGTATGCTTTAATTAGTCTCCCTAAATTTGTTTTTTTATATTGCTCGCAAGGAATCAATAGATTCAAATACTTTAAAAAAAAATATTTTTAGTAAGAATATTTCAAAACAGTAAAGAAAAGGTTACATTTCGCTTTTCAAAATATAAAATTAAAAATCGAGACGCTATGGTGAGACTATCGAAATTTTGACAGTTTAATTATAAAGTATTGCCTATTAATACATTTTTAGGTTTTATCTTAAGGTATTTTTACCTTAAGGCACAATAGTGTTAAAAAAACCTGAAACTGGAATATTCTTTGGAAGTTAATTTGATTCCTCACCAAATATCTTTAAAACTAGCCTTAAACTAATTAGCCACTAAAAAATGGTATTCATTTTACTTTTTATTATCATCCACTTTTCCTATTTTCATCAGGCAAATGAAACCAGGAAGTTACCTTCCCATGACGCCTAAACCACTTAAGCGTTTGTATTTCTTAAAACCGCTCTCATTAATTCGTATATTTAACACGCTTAGTACATAAAGAGATTTGTTATGGAATTCAAAGAAAAAGTCGGCTGTTCAAAAACTTTTACGAAGAACAAAAATGCTTCCCAAAAAAGTGATTGTTAAAGTAGTTTATTTGATTTTAATCAATTTAAAATCAAGCACGAAACTAAAAAATAGGATCATTGTAGGTTCTGAACAATATTAAACGAGAATAATCCTCATTCTTGCCGAGAGAAGGACAACTCGTCAAATTGCAATTCATTACAGAGAAACCATTCAGGGAAGCCCGTTGTGGAAGCCTCAATTTTGAACAGAAAATTTAAGTTCATCTTCCATATGTTGGTCAACCACTTGGCGGCTACAACAATAAAAGCTACCAGAATTTGTTGGCAATGGTGATGCTAATTGGCAGGCAAGTTTTTTCGGTTTGACACTTTATGTTTTAACGTTTCTCCATTCTACAATATTATTGGCATTTGCTCCGGAAGCGAGACTTAATATATAAACGATTTTGATTTGTTATTGAATTGGCTTTGATATAAATTGAAAGGAAATTTTGTCGTTTGACACTCTTTCTGATTGCCACGCTTCTCAGGAAAGTTATCACCTCCATCACTAACAGTGTGTGTGTTTTTTTTTGTTCAATTATATTTTTAAGACGCTGATATTGTGCTGTCAACCATAAAATCCGCACGCACCTCGTTTACACTTTAACTGCTACGTAAATTAAAATTAAAAAATAAGGCATACACATAGTTCCATCAAAAAATTGTATTTTTTTGTTTGTTTTTTTTTAAACAGAAAAAGAGGTCATCTAAGTTGACCAGTACTTAAAATAAATATTTACATTTTGTGTACTCAAAAAGACTACTCAAACACGCCAGCAGACCAGACCCGAAGAAAAACTACGAAGAATAAATTTCGAAAATTTTTCAAAAACAAAAACAAAACCAATTCTAAATTCTAGACGGACCAAACTTCATCTAATATTAGCACTATGTTCCCACGCACAATTTTTGTGTTTCTAAACTTTTAATTTCTTTATTTATTTTGTAAAAAAAAATCAAAACCTATTTGATATCGTGTGTATCTTTAAAGCGTGCGCTTGACACAAATCTCCGAAACATTGGCCAAAACATAAATCACGCCGATTACATTTTAGTTTTTGAAGCAAAAAAAAAAAAATATTTCAAATTGAATGTGTGGATGGAAATGTGGTTAGTTCATCATATTTTAAATACATTTTATGTTGACATGTGATAATTTTATATGTTTCTATTTTCTTAATAATAACATAAGAAGCGATGACTCCTGTAGGGTATAATAAAAAAAATATTAGCTTTCATGGCAACCACAGGTAATTTTGGAGAGCTTGAGTTGTACAGATATAAATAAGTTTATTTTTGGATCTGCAGTTTATCGCAAACTTCTGACCCAATCAAAAGCCTTTTTATCACAGTTAAATTGATCGGAATTAAATATAAAAAAATGTCTTCAAACGTATATGCGAAGAACTTTACAATAGATCATTTTTAAGTGGAACTAACAATTACACCAGAATTTTAAATTTTAAATTTCTTTCTCGAAAAAGTTAGTGCATGTATTAAAACAACGACATCAACAAGGCAAATATCTTGATTTAATCACAACCTTCTATTAATAAACAAAAAATGAACCGGAGCCGAAACCGATTATTTGAAGGCTTATTATTAAAGCGAATAAAGTCGTCCACTTGGTCCACGAACTCTGGAAAGGCCTTTTCTTTTAAAAGCTTACATTAAAAGCCATAATTTATTTCGCTTCAACGAATCAAGAAAGTTTCAGAGTACAGTATATTGACTCTGGGAATCGAATTCACTTCATGATAAACTCTACATTTAAATAGAGTAGGTAACATAAGTTTTGATTCCAATGTAAATAAAACTTTTATTCATTATTGTTGCATTCATTGTTATAGAGATTTCGGAAAGCGTGTGTTGAAATAAGAACAAGGACAGTTACATAATGGCTTAACTTCTTAATCTCATACAGATGCCTAGCAAACAACCGTGTTCCCCCATAAAAATGTCTTTTCTGTAGAAAACTCTGAGTTTTTATGTTTTTTTACTTTTTTCTTGTATATGAGGTCAAGGAAAGAGATTTTTTAATTTTTTTTTCTCAATCCCCATTTTGCACTTTGGCAAATATTTGCCCACATTCATTCTTTTAGTGAAAATTTTCAAGGAAACTAGAGTAGCATTTAAATTTGAAGCCGCAATCTCTGTTAATAAAGCATGAAGAGTATGCTTATTTCTAATAAATTTGTAACGCATTAGCGGATTTGGGTAACATACTGGTAGTTGAAACTTTAGCATTGAAATTATTTTTTTTTGAAATTTTGTACTTTCCGTATATTAGGAAGATGTATCACATATTACAGTTAAATAAAAAAGAAGATCTTTTTTATAAAAAATAATCACCTAATCATTATTAAATTTAAATTTTAAGTCAGTAAGTAATCTTTTAAACAAATTTCAAAAACATCTTTGACCAAATTGTAACATTCTTAACTGCGCAGCTCCTTTTGGATTAGAACGATATTAAGCTTTCTGTCGAAACTGGTAGCTCATCTGTCGACCGATTGCATGTTAAAATTACAGATTGAAGTTATCAAATTCTCTTAAAAAATGGTGAACATTTAGCACAATTAAACATTTCCGTAGTCGTGAAGTGAAACACTTTCTGCATAACAATTGTGGTTCGTCCATTGGGGCGAATAAGTGATTTCAACCAACTTAAGTTTTACCAATAAATTGATGTGAGACTAATCCACACCTTTTGGGGAATAAAATAGATCGAGAACAAATGTTCATTAGAAGCTCTGTGCATGGCCATAGATATTTAGTTAGCAGAGCTAGAAAGGGAATGAAAGCTTGAAAAATACCAGAAATTAATATAAGTTGTCTAGCAATGCTATTTCGATCAAGAAGATTAAAAAAAGTGTAGAAGGAACAACGTTTGTATTAAATTATTTAAAACAGTTTTAAAATGTAATAAGCTGACATGAAAATATATGTTAAAGAAATAGAGAAATATATTCAGGGTTCTACGGATAACTTTGAAATATATTTAGGGGTAAAAGGTAGTAGCATGTACTAAAATATCTACATTTATGTATATTCTGAATCAACAAATAAATATTTTATGCATTTTTATTCATTGAATTTACCATAACTCATTCGGATAGTACATTGGGTGCTTCTTTCGGCTTCCACGGTTTTCATACGGAAGGCAACTTCGACTCATACCTGGATTGGTTCCACTGTTTCTAATCGTATAACAATATGAACTGGAAAAATCATTAAATAAGTTTTCTCTAATTCTATCCATACTAAGGACTATCAACAATTAACAATTAACATGAAAATATACACAAAACTAATAAAAAATGTTAACAAATTTATTTAACAATTTAAGCAGCATTTAACCAGTAACATCATGAACTATTGAAATGATCTATTTTCTAAGGGATATTTTTAAATAGAACCAGATATGTACCACAGTTACAGAAAACTAACTTATGTATATACGAGTAAGTATTTTCAGGCTATAAACATTAAATGCATATCCAAAGAATAACAAATTCAGTAAGAGAAACAAGATTATAAATAAATATTCGTGAAAGAAAGAAATTTGGGGATAAAATGTATGAAACTGTGCCTGTGTTTAATAATTCGAAAAACGAAAAATGAGGGGTAGTTGGCAGGATACACTTAAACATCCATCCGGAGTGACCTAATTTTTATTATTCATGAAATGCAAAGGGGATGTTTATCGAGAGTTACCAACTAACTTCAACATACTGCACTGCTATGGTGGCAATATATCCCAACCCAACACCTCCCCATTTGGCTACCATTGCAATCATTTGCAAGTGGTTTTCCCGCCATAAGTACGGAGTAAAGAATGTGTACAACGAAATGGAAATCTAGGTAGATAGGCTGCCGCACTCTTTAGGGATATATAGGACTACAGTGGTTATTGTGATACAAAGGCAAATGAACTCTTCGGGAAAGCCATTAAAAGTTCGGTTTCAGTACGCATGACAGATCACACAGAAAATGGAATGTTTTATTCCATGTACTGTTTTCCTATACAACTAAATTAGCTGGATTTGTTCAGCAAATTCGTATTCATTCATTTGTGTTTTTGAGGGAAGCCATTGATTTTTCGCAATTATATATTATGGAATTTTAACCGTCTCTTTTGCTCGGTTTTTTTACCAATAAAACGATATTGTGATATCGCAAACAAGATAATAGAAAATAGCTAAGACCAACTTAATCATCAACAGCAGCTTCCGAGGCTATATATATCATCTGCAAAAATCTGCAGGAATATCGCTCAACAATCAATCTTTTAACATTGTACCATTGCCAGGAACTAAGCAGGTAGTCCGAAAATGAAGAGGAATGGCACAGAATGACCAGAACAACGAGCAAGACACGATATAGTAAACGAACCGGTCATTTCGTTACTATACATGAATGTTTCAAAATTTTAACTGACTTTAACAAACTTTAACAGTAGTTTAGTTTATTTTAGAACATTAGCTGTTTATATATCCCGGTGGATAAATTAAAAAGATTCTTCTTAACTACTGTATCTTCTATTTTACAAATGGCTCTTGAAATTTCCATACAAGAGTCGTTGCATGATCTCCTTAATCACCTTTTAAAAGCTCTTCACCATAGAAGATATTTTTATACTTATAACCATAAACATAATTTTCATGTCCCCAACAATTTATCCTCTTAACATTTTTCTGCGAGAATACACCAAACAAAATTTCATTTGATTTTAGTTTAGCCTAGGAAAACTACCCTATATTTATTTCCAAAAAATTCACAGTATGTCCGATGTGGATAAATGTTTCTAAAAAAGAATAAAGCATGAGACGTTTTGCTCTTCAAAATCAAGCCCTAAAAATATTTTTCCATTTTTCATGAAGGACCGCCGGTTATTAATTTAGACTTTTGAGGTACCCCCCTAGAAAAAGTATATGGGGGTTCAGTCTAGTGACCTCAGAAATCGCAGGGCATACCCAGATTGACTGATCAGTTGTCGTGGAAGAGTTCATGCAGCAAATTCACGAATGTGAATGCGATATGTGGAGTCGCCCATGTTACTCAAACGGAGTTCAGTTGCGACTGTTTTGCTAACGTCCGGTTCACTCAAATGCATCTTATGTGAAAAGTTATTATCTTCAAGTCTTGAACTCATTGAATCTTTAAAGCATGGCAGTTTAAGTATTTCTTAACTGATTAATGTCGATTTTCAAGCAAGCTTCGTTTTATCATCTAAAGTTCTGCTGGGTCCTGATTGAGAGTGTACCGTACTGAGAAAGTTTCGGATTTACATATAGTATGGTTAATCACTCAAATGCTTAATTTATTAATAGGAACAGAATTGTAAGTACGCCTCATATAAGAATCATCGCTTTAAACATAGACATAGATCTTCGCATTTCAAAACATAGTCCGCCAGCGGACAGCCTTCAAAGATTTTTTTCCGATTTTGTGAAATTTTGTTTATGTAAGAAAAAACAATTATTAATCCTTTAAATGTCTGCGCATATGTTTGAAGTTCATTGTTTGAGCCAAATAATAACCTTTTTGAAACTGAGTTTTCTGTTACAAGGGCAATTTTAAACTTTTATAGGAGATTACAGATCTTTATTTGTCAGAGGGCCATGTATGTAAATACAACTAGGACTTAGATGTTTAAAGCTGCTATTAGTCTCAACAAATAACCGTAGAACGAAGAGGTTGCAAATCATTAGAACATCCACTTGCAGTTTGAATTTGTAAAAGGTATTCGTGTCTATGCTTATTCGGGCGAGTTTGCTGCATTCTCCTATGAGATGTGAATGGGTCTTGTACTCTTCACAAATGAGATGTAAACGGGTCCTGTCCTCTTCAAGCGAGCTTCCAAAAATACATGATTTCTTTATACTGCAGATTTTATTATATTAATTTATAAAACCGAAACTTATTACGAGATACATATTCACGGCGGTTCAATCCAAGCAGATACGCTCCGTCTCACTTCATTACATTTTGTTTTAATTTGACGACATTTTTCAAACCCTTTGCTTATCTGGGTAAATCATGGGTAATATGTTTATATTGTTTTTTTTTTTTGTCTCACTTGATTACGAACAGTAGCTACCTGTTGCCAAGTTTAAAATCAAATATAATGATACTTCGAGCATTATGGAGCTCAGTTCAAGAAACAACATCAAACAATCCACAACTATAGGTATAGAAATGATATTAACAAGGAAATTCCATATGTTTCATAGCCAGCAAGAAAGCAATAACATGTTAGGAAAGTCGGGCGATACTGAGAGCTGCTTCAAATTGAAGACAGATTAACTGTTAAGAAAGCATCATTGAATGCGGCACGTAAAATCCAAATCCAAAATCCACCGATACATACCGCACGGGTAATAAAAGCCTGGATTCAGAACCAAAATGTAAACATACTTGCATGGCCACCAGACTCACCTGACATTAACATCATGGAAAACGTGTGGGATTGGCTTTCAAGAAAAGTTTACGAAGGAGGAAGGCAATATAATGAAATAGAAGAGTTTATTGAAGCCATAAAATAAGCCTGGTCCGAAATTTTGCTAGATTATTTGACAGCATTCTATGAATCTCAAGCTACTGTTCGTAATCAAGTGTGACAAAAAAACAGGTAAAACATGTGACATCTTTGGGAAAAGCGATATAAAAGTTGCATTTATCAACTTTATCCCTTTTTTCAAACATAAATGTAATATACTCTTTTTTCCTTGTGCAAATCTTTATTTTCAGATAAGCGAAGGGTTTGAAAAATATCGTAAAAATAAACCAAAAAAAATCCTGTTCATATTTAGTTCTACTTAGCTAAGGTCCAATTTGCAAACTATTTAACATATAACATTTGTTCAAGTTGTTGAAAATAAACTGCCTTAGTCTCTAAAGCTTCTGAACTAATGACCTATAGTCTAAAGAATGCCTTTCGCCTCAAAACCTTTTGTTGCAAGAGTGATATGGTTAATATGCACCTACCGTATCGAACGGGTTGTAGTTAAAACAAAAGTTTGATCACCGAGATCGAGCGGCCAGAGTCATATAATGCCTCCTGCCAGACTTTTATTAACGTTCCAAGAATAGTAACAACGCGAGCTTTGCCTTACTCCTATATGACACATAAAAGATTTCGATCACGAAACTAAAGGCCAGTAGACTATGCCCATATGAATGAAAAATTGTTTATAAATAATATTCGTGAAACTATATAGTATTTGATTTAACAGCAATTTATCGACCCTGTGTAATGAAAGTGTCAAAGACAGATTATTAATGCTTCAATAGCTTAACACATTAGGAAGAAAGTATGTGTAATCGATTAAGGAAATTGATTCATTATAAATAAGCAAATATAGATCGAACGCAATATTGCTGTTATTAGCAACAAATAACTGTGACTTTTAATGCTTAAAATATTGCTCAATATAGTCTGAATTGCAAAAGTTTTCGTGTCGTGCGTCCTCAATATGTTAGATCCACAGATAAATATTATCAAAAGGCAATGCGTGTGGAAAAAATGTTATTCTTTTAAAATTTCAAATCATTTAAAGAATTACGAATTAAGAATTAAGAATTTTAAGACCGCTCTTTCTGCCATTTATGAAAGCTTATGAGCTTTTGCTTCGAAAATCATTCTAATAATCTTTTTACTCACTCGAAATTTCTAAGGGCAGGCCACTAGTTGATCAATTGATGTTTTCGGAAAATTTACAAGAAAGTAAATTGAAGCCTCTTTACTTTTTGCACAGTATTGGATGAAAACTCCAGATTAAATAAAAAACAAAGACATCAATGACGTTTTTTTATAGAAGCAACAGCTAGACCAAGTGGTAGACATTAAGTAAGTTTCGAATACAGTTAAGAGATAAAAAGAATTGCGGACGTAGGTTAAAGTCTATACTTTCACGTTTTTCAGCGACGTCTAATAAATGGCGTCCGATGTAAGGACATTCAAAAGAAAAGAAAGTGCTTTTTACATGTTTATAAGTGTTTATAACCTGAAAAATATTCTATGTGTGTGCATCATTCGGTGGTCTGTATAACATATTTATTTCAGTTTACTTCGATTTTAAACTACACATCTTATTATTTTTACGTATGTTCAGTTTTATTTTCGAGTTTTAATGAAGCGAAATATGATAACTTGTGAAATAAAACAATGAATATTAAATAATGAAATGCATTAGTTGGAATGAATGTTGTTTTCTGAATCATGATTCTTTAAAGTTGTTCCTTCATACATGGCTTCGAAGATGTTCGTCACTTGTTTATCAATTGCATATGGGCTTAATTGATTTTATACTGCAAAATTAAAACAGTCTATTATAAATAAATATATATTAACCTTTGCAATGGCTGTGGCATAACATTCTTCAACTCCATTTCCTTGTTTGCAACATTGTTCTTCTCGGCACTGTCGTTGCTACCAGTTGTATGCGAACGGGATACGGGCAACGTTGCCATATTATCTCCGCCCTCCACATCAACTGTGGAAACTTTAACTTCACCACCCCCCATTATTTTTTTTTTTTCGTTTTGCACAAAATCTACCAACTCGATTCAGATAGGAATATGACTATTCACAAGAAACAGTATCTGAATATGAAAACTGTATTAAAAATCTTAACAATTCTATGTTGAAATTTTGCTCCCAAAATTCACAAGATCACATTTTATTCCGCATCACTATGCCACTAAACAACACTCAACATTTAATTTTTTTTCTGTGTAAATGGACGAAATAAAAAAAAATTCGTTGCACACTTTTTATTTGTATAGAAAAAAACAAGATACACATAATAAATTATTCAAGTGAAAAATAATACGTTTTCGAGTTTGTTAGCAATTATTGCAGAAGACTTGTAAGCAGGTATCCATTCCTGTACTATCTATGTACGTTATCTCTTTGCTATGAGAGAAGTGAAATGAAAGCTCTTTCTGCGCGCCCAAGGACGTTTTTGATGGTACTAACAACCACCAAGCTTTGATTTTTATGTATAATAGAGATATTTACAAAAAAAAAGTAAGGAAAATAGAATATCCAAAAGTATTGCGTTATTTTCTTTAAAAAAAGGTTCTCTTAAGAATCTCGGGATTATTTTTGTGTATACGTCGTGAATTCAACAAGGATTCACAGGCGGGGTTCAGGAAAAAAAGCCTGTGTATTTTTTCTTATTTTTTCTCTTACTCGAACCGAGAAATTAAAATGTATACTTGAGAAATAATAACTACAAAGGCCTGGGGTGGGGTTTGACTCAAAACTAGAATTTGTTTTGAAGCAAAAAAAGAACTAAAACAGTTCCCGGGCGACCCAGTGACCTCCACTTGAGCGATGGTAGGAAGGTGGGAAAAGCAGTACACATACGCATATGTGCTACGAAAGGACCAAATTATAAAATGAGGGTTTAACGCTTTCTTTCACAGTTTACAATAAGTTAGTTTATGCGAAGAATAGTGAGATTCTTTTTTTTAATCACATTTAACACAATGTTATTTGTTGAAATATACAATTCGGAAATTCTTTAAACTCGAAAACATATTTGGAAACAATTTTCACTGAAAATTTTAATGTTGTCTTTAAGCTATTTAAACCAGAGTTAGAGAAGTTAAAAAAAACTAGAATTCATATCTTCTAACCGTCCAAGGATCACAAACTCGATACCCTATCCAGCTACTACTGAGCAGGGGAGAGTTTAGCGAAGAATCGAATAGCTACAGAAAGGGATGCTGTCTTGGTGTCCTGATTCCTGCTGCTGCGCTTTATACAAATGTGGAACGAATTCACAACAACGTTCACGTAGAAGTGTGTATTCGTGATAGGAGACAAGGACAACCGCTGTTATCGACGCCAAATGCACTTTTCTGCAAGGGGAAATTTTATCAGAGTAGGATAGGTGTACGAATGATTTTTCGAATGTGACTTTTCACATCGGGGGTGTACGAGGCAATGTTGAGGGTGCAATGATTCGGATGAGGGTGTAAATTTGCTAACCCATGACCAGGGTTGCAAATGTACGAAGGTGGTAAGCTGGATAGGTTGTGTGTACATTTTTTTTTTTTCATTTTTCACGAGTTTTTGTGGAAGGGGTGTACCGTTAAGGGAATCGGGCTAATTGAAGAATATTCATTGAATAAGAATGGAGTGGCTTGATTAAGTTAATAGATGTTTTGTATCTTCTTCTACGACAAAAAGTATCTATTGATTGATTGAATCGCGCTTGCATTTGTAGGTCAGTCAGATAAATCAGATCATAAATAGAAAAATTATCGCGAGTCTGTGAAATGTTGACTTAAATAATGGTGCGAAAGGCAATAGTTTGTTCTTCATTATTTCTATGCAAGGATTTTATTTTCTCATTTTAAATTTAATTTCTTAGATTGGAGTATGAAAATGAAAATATAAAGCAAAGTTTAGTTTAAAATAATGTTAACGAAAGAAAAACTGTTAATACATTCTAAGGAATTGTCATCCTAACTTATCAACGCGTTATGAATTATATGGATAATTATTGAGTTGGCACTTAGTTAACTTGGTTTAATACAGCTGCCAGCATAAGGCTTCTTAGACCAATCTATTATACGAATATCGTGCTAAATAATGACTTTTAAGGCCATTATACACCTTAAATTTCATGTAGTTTCATGGCAAAGACCCAAATGGCGCAATAAATATTTCAATCGCCAATTCGCGCGTCAATGTAACTATAAGACGTTTATTTCTGGAAACGAGTCCTGATTGTTTCAGGTGCAGTATTAATTGTATGTTTACTTGAATCCGGCTTTGCATTATGAAGTTTATTGTAGCATGCATGTAGACCCATACACTTCCCGAATTAAAAAAAAACTATTTTCAAAATAAGTTTAATACTCAATGTTAATATCAAAGTACTGTAAAAAATGGATTGTGAATGATTTACGTGAGGAGCGTAAGATGTCTCATGTTTTTTGTCGAAATAACAAGCAGCCTGAAACACTAACCACTTGAAATACTTGATGCAAACAAAAGAGATTAAAGCTGTAAAAAAAATAATACAATTATCTGTATCAGAAAAAAAGATTAAGCTCCACTAAAACCCTTCCTTTTCTTTTCAGTATAAGTTAATTAGGGGATTATAATTATTTGATCTTCGGTTCATAATTTTTGAATTTAATATATCTTTCGACATACATTTTGCACAATTAGAAAAGTCTAATAATTCGGTAAGAGACCTTAGATTGTATAATGTTCTCATGTTGTATTTGAAGGTAGAAAGCGAAAATGACAAATTTTCCAATATCAGTGTTTATAGAGCATTGGAACCAAATTACGTATTAATATTTTTTCATGACAAGTGATTCTTGCAGTATAATTTTATGAATCTGATATTCAATTTTCAAAATTCAAGGTGACGATAATTGATTATAATATCAAACCCAATAACATTTAAAACATACTCGTTAGTCATTTCAAAAAGCATCAATATGTCGGGTTATCATATTGAGAACATAATTTTGTGGGATACGCAGGCTTGAACGAGTGAACGAGTAAGCAAAAGTTTCCTGCTTCAAATTTGGGATAAGCCCGTAACATTTGACAGCATCATCTCTTGAGATCATTGACAATTCGTCGAGAGTATTGCTGGCACGATAAGGCTTTTGGGTTCGTTTCGAATCGGCATTAAGCTACATATAGTATATGACTTGTCATTTGTTTATTGCTATTTCAGGAGCAAAATTAAAACAATGCTTCAAAATATCTGGACACCTACTAAGTACTGAATTTTACAGAAGAAATAAAATTAAAGATGCAAGGGTATAACCTGTGCACCTATGTCAACGCCTCTACAGACCTTGTCACGTGTAACGTAAAATTGCGTTTTTTTATTTGTTTTCTATTTAGACAATGATTTTTAAGAAAACGATTTTTGTTAAAAAATTTTTTATTTATATAGCAGTTAGCCCAACTTTAAGAAAAATATCTTAAGTTATATACATTCACATTCACGGATATTCAAAAATTACCTATCTTCCCCAAATACAAAAAACAAATGAATCAACACAATTCATTATTTTATTTTTAATGGGATAGTGGTGATACTTCCATGTTAACATTTCTTTTTTTACCACCGATTTCTTGGAAACCAAAACCAAGCGGTGAATATAAACGCTGTTATTATTTTTATCTTAGAAATTGTGAAGTTCCTGCGCACAGCTATCCTTTATTTTCCAACAGGAGTATGCCTACACAATGCCCATGTTGATATACTTTGGACTGTTTAACTGCAGCTTGACGGCAAAATAAAAACAAATCATACTCCCTCTAATACGTCTGCTTTTAAAGGGGATAAATCAGGTTTATAAAATTGGCTGCAGCCAACTGCCCATTCCGAAACCGTATATTTGTCTGCAAATTTGATGGTGTTTTTGAATTGTTGTTCGGGTTAAAAAGAAATTGGCATAACTTGAAATAAACAACGACGCGATAAGCAAAACCACCCTTGCAAAACAAAGAATTAAAAGGTAGACGATAGAAAAAAATGAGCACAATCACGTACTGCGTTGCTTTGCTTGAACTCAGGATCACAAAGGTAAGCAAAAAAATCAACTTTCGAGTATATCCAACGACGCAACGCACGTAGGTCTTTTATCCCCTAGAATAGATGCGTTTATTTTATTTTTTTCATTCGCTGGTGATGATTTTGCCACGCATTAAGGTTTCATCCCCTTTGGCCATCTTTACCACAATCATCAGCACCATTGAAATATATAGACTTTGTTGAACTTATGCACAACGCAATTTACCCCTCGTTCAGTGAATCTTGGGCTACGTATTGTGAAATCGATAATATAATGCATTCAATGGTGCTCACATTAAAATAGCAACTGAACCTAAAGCAGTTGTCTGAGTGGGTGGGTTCCACCCAAGTATGTTATATAAAATCTGTCGCTTTCAGTGAAGGTTATATTTATCTATAAAAAAATGTTGAACTGCAACAAAAATATTGAGTAAGCCACTTTTTTGCAGTAGTCCACCAGCTCAAGTGCCGGTCGTTGACACATTAATCTCCTACTTTGTTGTAGAGGATCAACGGATACATTTTTGTATAAAGTACGAACGTAAATATCTAGATATGTTTAGTTATAAGTGCAAGGGATCTGTTATATAGTACATCAAGTGTACAGAATATTTAACCCAGTAGTGCCTTAAAGACAATTTATTCACCTCCTGCTCTGCGGTGATATGCAATGACATTTCGCATTCACTTTGCGACACATTTGCACTCTCTTTCTCTGATGAATTCATTCATACTACTGCTATTTGCTGGAACCCTTGGAAGGTATTTGGTCGATGTATACCAGTGCATGTTTACAAAATGGATATTATAGAAACAATTGCACTTTAGCCTCAAATCAGGACACCATACAGATGTGGTTATTTTATTTACTCGTAATTTTTTTTCCTTCACGAAGTGCTTAAGGTGTCAATAGTCGAGGAGTTTATTGCCCAAAGTATACAGCGGTTTGCTCAACTTTAGTATGTTATGTTAAGTGAATTTCTAATAAAAAATTTGTTCACTTTTTTATATTGTGAATAAATGCAAGCCTAGGATTGAACGTACTCATTGAACTAGCTGTAAGATAATATTATTACGAAAATATTGCTTTTTGGAGCAGTCAGCTTTAGATGAGTTTTATGAGAGAGCTATGGACTCCGACAAATTTGTAAAGAAGAGTTGCTCCTTGTACCCAAAAGTTTTTGTCAGAATACAATGATGGTGCTATAACTGCGCCCCAAATAGACTTTAATTTGAGGTTATCAAGGACATTTTTTAAAAATTATCCTCAGTTTATACTTATAATGAAACCAGCGCAGTAACGAATGAAGAATCAGTTGACCATATCTCAAACAATCAAACTGAAATTCAATGATATCCTGCTACATAACTCAAAAACATGGTAGAAAATGCACTCCATCCCGACATTTCCGCGTGATTTATTGAGAACAATCGCAAACTAGAGTTCTAAGGCGATGAAGATAACGATGATTAAGGTGACAATGTGGCACTTAAAAGCTCTAATACGAATCATAATTCTACGTTGCTGTAAACAAATCTACACAAAAACTCAAATTACTTGTTGAAATATTTTTTGTCGTATATTTCACGTATTATTTGAGTGATGTTTAAAGAGAACTTTAATCGCCTGAGTACGAAAATCTTTCCCACATATTCGGCTTTAACAGCCGGTTCGATAAACAAATTGAAGAAGTGCTAATGGATATAATTCACGCCTTCATAGCTTTTATAATTCAAAAACTAAAATAAATAATCAGATGGTTCTTTTTTTATTTATTTAATGTTTTTGAACCAATCTCATTGGACTAAACAATTAAAAAGTATTTAAGGCAATGAAAATTGAAAATAAAGGTTTCACCATGACTACGTTTAGATTGGTGTGAGTTTGAAACTTATGGCTTTTAACAAATCTATGATTTCCATTTCAATCAAGGCACCACATTCATTTACTCCTTTATTCCTTTATAGAAACGAAAAACTTTACGATTTTTTATTACCGTGCATTATATCAAAGTATTCCACCCGAAGTCTTACATAAAAACTGTCAAATAAAGGACTCTGCAGTTTGACAAATAAAAAAAAAATATGTTAGTCTACGAGTAAGCACATCCAACAATAGGATCTTATTTCATAAGGGCAGCTACTTTTGAAAATGTTTTTAAAAATATGAGATTACACTGCTATAAGATTGGGCTCGTCACAGTTAAGTTCAGTTGAACTTGCTGTACTATTTATAAGGACTTTTATGCGGCTCTACTCAAGGCTTTGAAGTCATCTACTTATCTGCGAGTAAACGAATACAATTTGATAAGTTAAGACAAATTTGCCCATGGCATATTTATGCAACAATCATCTTTACAATTGTTATTTTTCTTGCTAGCTCAAATGTGTATCGATTCTCCTTTTCACCTGAGTTAAAACTTTGATATAATTTTATTTACTATCACCTTCATTCATTTATTTCTATCCAAGACAGAGAAAATGTGCGTTTTGATCCTTATTCAAAAAAAGTCTTCAATAAAAATTTGCTCCTTATTTAATAAAAAATAATGACGTAGTTTTGGTCTGTAAGGCATTTGGGATTTATTGACTTTTAGACTTGACTTTTTTGAATAGATTTAGAAATAACGTTTTCAGAAATAATCTGCTATAAAATAAATATAGAAAAAACAAAAGAAAAAGCAAAAAGTAGTCTTATTGCTTTTTTAATGCAAGTTCAGTGCAAATTATAAATTTCTAGTGAAAGGCAATTCTAAAGCTAACGTGCCGCAAAAAGATTCTTGCAAGTTGCTGGCATTTTAAAAAGAAAGGTGCATATTAAACTTTAAATCTAAAACCCTCTGAGAGCCTTTTTATCAACAAAATCAAAGCATGTACATTTAATGTTAAAATTGAAAATTGAAGCAGGGACATTGCTTAACATTTATAATATATAAAAAATCAGGGAAAATTCATTATTAGTTAACAGAAGATATTTTCTTAAATTTCTAACTAAACAGGATAATGCTGAATAAAAGGAAACATAAATAAAACAGAATAATTTATTTGAATTTTTAAAAATTAATTTACGTATCCAACCTTTTCGGTGGCGGTGATACTATTACTGTCTCCAGTTCACTGCTGGAATGGATTTTTGAAATAATCTATTAGTAATCTCATTTTGTAATACATAATCAAACTAAGGGTATTTTTCGGATTGGTTCAAAACAAAAGAAATAATAATAAAATTATAAGCAAAAAGTAAATAAGCTTAGCGTGAAAACTTAATAAACTTTTGCTTTCACATTGAAAATATTAAGATGGATGAATTTATTCAAATCAGTAATTTCGGAAAAAAACGCAATAGTCTTAATTAATGAATCATATTAAATGATATATGAAAGCTGTTTACATACAAAATGTATGACAAGTAAAAATGAGAAATGAAAATTTTACTACTGTATGCATACGACTAGCAGTTATTTGCCAGTATAGAACGCACATACATGCATAATTCTTGTGTGAAGTACTCACTTGGCGTTTTTAGGTCGTTTCGCGTCGATTGGAAAATCTTCATCGAAATCCAAATTGAAATCCTCTCCGAGGTCTCTTGGTACCAGAGGCGTTCTTTGATGTGCTGGACTTGTGTGATATCCATCGGCGTGTAGCTATTTAAGAGCAATTTTATTATATATGTTATACTCGAATTTTTTTATATTTTGCTGTGATCATTTTGTTTAATTTTGAAGTGATTTCAACAAATTGGAATTGAAAGCATGCGAAAGTATTTTTATGAAATGGGTGCAAAAATAAAACTGCGATAGGACTTGTACAAATGTTTTATTATGTTCGAATAGAAAGTTCTGTTCTTAAAAAACAAAACATAAAATTAAAATTAATAACAGATAACAGATTCGAAAGAACAAAGAAATTAACTTGAATTCTTAAATTGCGAATAAAAATGCGAAGCTGAAGAAAAGAAAAGCTTGTAAGAAGTTGTTCCTGAAAATAACTGCACCCATGTTTGTGTTGCCCGGTATAACTGAACTGAAGGAAGCACAGGAAGTTTAAGAAAAAAAATTGCGGCAACTCCTAGAACATAGTTATTTTGGGCAAAGTTGGCAAAAAAAAATAAATTTAACTCAACATACTCGCAATATGACATAAAATTCGAAATACTTGTTTTTGGAATATTAACTTAGGAAGATGAAAAATAAAACTCATTTCAAATTTTATCATTTTATGAAAAATGCTTAATTTGAAATCAGAGACATACATTTATATGAAATTAAAAAACTTAATTTACTATGAAATTACTTTTTCAATGCAAGTGTATTCAAGTTTCAGTTGAAAGTATAAATCAAAATAAAGTATAGAGCAAGCTTGAATAACAAGTTCAAATCAGGCTTGTAGCTGACTTCTTCTATACATAGGGCATTCCAACTAGAGGTTCCATATTCATTGTCGCCCGTTGTTGGACTTTCAAAAATCAAGCTATGATTCAATATATATAAAAAAGTAATTTATATAACACTGATCCACACACTTTCACACAAAATCACAAAACAGTGAAAAATCACTTCAAAACTGTGAAAATATCGCAGAAATATTCGTAAATTTCATTCTAATTTTGGTCATCATCAAAATCCAGCAACGATTCATATGAGAGCTGTTTCTGTGGAGAACAATCGCTACTACCCTAAAGCGTGAGAATTTCAACAAAATCAAAATATGATTATTCATAAGCTTGGCCTCAGGAATCTATGATTGTTCAAAAATACCTTTATTTTTTATTGCGAAAATGTTAAAATTTTCAATAGATTTTAAATGACATCTAGTGTTGCTTGAGCGTCTGTTCTAATAAAAGCTATTTTTTGTGGCGATGGTTATTGAGGCCTTGCAAGTTTCTTGAGCAATTATTTATTGTGAAAATTATTTCAAGGAGAACGAGCAATTTTTCAAATGTACCTAGTCTTACCCTGACTTTTAGACAAATCTAAGATCAAATATCTGTTGCAGCTTTATAACAAAGTCATTGAGCTGGCAGTGTCCTGGCGAAAATGCAAAACCATTTGCGAAGCAGATAAAAAAAAGGTTTCAGTAAAATATTTTATTTTAAACATTTCCAAAATATATTAATTTGTTTTCTCTTGGTCACATTTTTAAAACTGCATGTTAAAATATTCTAATCGAAATTTAAATAATATAACTTGTTTATAACGAAACAAAAGCCTGTCTATTCGCTAGTAGCAATATTTTAAAAAATGCTTTTGTACGATTGAATGGACTGTGTGAATATGAAGAAAATGTATTTAAATTAGTATAAGAAAGATCAAATTCAATTCCAATTTATTGAAAATAGTCAACACAAACAATGAATTTTTATTTTATTTTTGTGAAAATCTGTGTGTTAAATGAAAATATAGTACATGTTATAGTTGAGTATTTTGTTTTTTGTAAGGGGCAACTATACTCGT
Source organism: Orthonevra nobilis (assembly GCA_963555765.1). Taxonomy (NCBI): domain Eukaryota; kingdom Metazoa; phylum Arthropoda; class Insecta; order Diptera; family Syrphidae; genus Orthonevra; species Orthonevra nobilis. Next base: position 50,404,110 of record OY743224.1, read on the forward strand.
GCAAGGACTTTGTTTGGGATATCATCACATATAGAAAAAACAAACTTTAACAAGAAAAATATAGTAAGAAATATTAAAGTTTTTAAGTAGACGAAAAGTATTAATGACAAAAAATAACGTTGTATTATCCCTTGAACGAGTTACATTGCACCAATACCTTGACAACCGTTCCGACCTGATTTGATTCCGCCGACTGTCGATTGTCAAGCAAATTTGCACGTTCCATTGATTCCAGAGCTACTGATTCACGTTGTTCGCATAGAAGACGTTCACGCATTTCATGTATATATGGGCACCGCTGCATTCCTTTCAATTAACAATTAATTGTGATTGTCGTCGTCGCTTCTTAAGATATGTCGAAAATGTTAAGTAATTTTTTTATAAGTAGAAAATTGTTTATAGATGTATATAGTTTATCTTATTGATGTAGTATTTCTAAAGTACGAAAAATTGGTCCATCGGAGTTAACTGAAAATAAAAGAAAAAAGATTTCTTTAAGTAACAAACTCTTACAATTAAGAAAAGGAGAAGACACATGCAAATATATGAGCAAACTACAGGTAATGTTTCCTTGAGTTCCTCTAAAACAAATATTTAAAATATCACCTTATGTTGTGAATAAACATTTTCCTCTAAGGAATGTACCACACAAACTATACACTTCCATTTAAACTTTCGTGTAAACAAAAAGCGAAAACGTACTATACATTTTTGCAACAAGAACGCATTTGTAAACTGTGCGTTAGTTTTGACAGAGTCTGCTGCGTAAATTATTTATGGAACTTACGCCAGCCGTACGTGATTTTCGACTTTAATTTAGATGTAGGCCAACAGATTTCCAATTAAATTTTCTTTTAACGATTTCCTCATCAAAGACAACTACGTTTCTTGACCGCCAGTGCAACAAACCCTCCCTCAATACATGAAATCCTTTCATAGGCACTCAGTTCAAGGTTAAGGACCCTAGTTGAACAACGTTTTCTAAGATCTAAACGATGTAATCTGCAAGAATACATCAGAATAGAGCACATGTCAAAGTGGGCTATGTTGCAACATTAGAAAAAGCGCACTACGTTGTATCGCATTAGCGTGACGTCATTCAGTAGACAAGATAAAACATTTCTGTCCTTCGATACTTGTCAGAGTTGTTCAAGTACACGAAAGAAGCGCAATTGGCCCTTGAATTGGAAACAAGTGAAGCTTATAATGATGGCCAAAGAATTGAGAAAAAAAAGCAAATGTACTTACTACACTTTTTTTCTTTTATATAGACAATCAAAATTTTTCTTTTCTGTTTTGTAGCTTTTTGAATCGGTGCCAAGTTATGGGCGGTTTGGAAAAAAACGAGATGCCATTGACGTTGTGTTGTAGTATTTGACAAGGAGTAACAACCTGAATCCACCATGGGAATTTGTTTGTACGACAATTACGCATGAGGTACATTTAACAGGATCGATGATGAAGAAGTAGCATTGTTGAGCAATCGTTTTTTTCGGTTTCATATCATTTATATTATGCTGAATCTGATGTGCTTTTGACTTGGACTGTCATTTGGACAGCTAAGGAATATTTGTGTTTAACATATTTGACAGATGGTCGAATAATTATTTTTTGCGGGTCTTTTTAAACCAGGCATATGTTTTTATTAATCATTTTGATTGAAGTATCGTGTCTCCATTTCGGCACTGTTTATAATCAAATAACTAGAGAGACACTCAGAACTATAAGAATTATAATGTTTAGACGCTAATTTATTATATTTATGATATCAACTGTATATCGACTTATAATATAAGTTGATTACATATAAACTTTCATCAACGGCAGGGCAGTCCGTAGAGAACCTTATGCTAAACCAATAAAAGTCTCCAGCCCATTTGATCATGGGTAAGCTGTCTCCAATTGCAGACACGAAGTTGGCTGAGATCCCATTTCACTTGTATACTCCACCGAATGTTGGGTCTTCCTTGACCGCGGCGTCCGTCGTACATAGACTCAAAAGTTTTTCAATTCGTACTGTTCTTCAAATCGTACCGGAACCCAAATGCATATCGCTGTACCAGTATTTCCCTAAGGGGAACTAAGGGGGCCAAGGCAGGTTTCGGAAAAGCACGTTAACGCTTACTTTTGTATTTTCATACTTTCTTTTCGGGTGAACATGCGACAAATGAGGCTGATAATGGCGAGTTAAACATAATTGTGGGTTGATATTAAACGTCAGCACATTTGACTGAAGCTCAACATTCCGCCCTATCACGAATCCATTGAGTGATCAATTTGCCACTTTATTTATGTTTTCAGCATAACCATATTTTGAGGACTACTTGCTGACATCTGAGACTCGTAGTTCAGCCGATCAGGTCGTTGCAGTTACATTCAGATCTGCACTGTTTTACTCTGATTTGGTAGATCTGATTGAAAAGTCATTTGCTATTGATTGCAAGGACTTGGTATGCGATCATGAGGAGGCGATGATTCATTTTTGCCCACCCATATGATGTTTTCGTATCAAAAGTAAAGATAACTTTTCGTATCACATCAAAAATTTTAGATTCCACTTTTTTTCAGAACTTTGTAGTGACTCAAATATTGTCGCGAAACTCATCAATATTCACATGCTAGGTAAAATTAGTTTGATCAGGATTCTTTTTCCGTAAAGCGAGAAAAATGCCTCCAGATTGGTACGTGTTTTCACATCTTTAGCTTTATTCTTTTTTTGTTTTTAATTTATTTATCATTTAATTCATCGCTCTAATTTCCAATAATTTTCGCCATAAACAAATTGGGTGCGTTGCAAAATTTCAATAAAACCATAGATCAAACCAAAAAATTTAATTTGTCATTTACAGCTTTAACTGTCATAAAAAGTGATGACCTCAACATTCGATTTAAATGATATAAAATGCTGGCCATGCCTAAGCCGGGTCAAAGCATAGTCTACAATAAAACAAAAAAAAATTATATGAAAAGCGAATGTATTAAAAAACATTCATAAACCAAAAAACAGGGGACTAGGGCATTAAACTATATAAATGGATCTGTGCATAACTGTAGCGCTTTAAGTTTGCGGCTGGTTGACTACGTTGACCTCGTTAGGAGAGAACGTTGCAAATGGTTTAAAAGGTATCGGCCTTTATAATAAACCTAATATGGGTTTGGCCTGTGCAACCACAAATAGGTTGTGATAGTGAGCTCAGCCAATTTCTACTAACGGTATCTCTATACGTATTTGGTAGTTTCGAGTTGTATACCGATGTCCAAATCTTTGTGAAGCCATAGTATTCGTACATTGGTCCAACAAGCATCGATCGTTTCGAAATGCCAACGAATGTCGATCAATTGCTGTTGATTTGTAGTGACAAAACAAATTGCTTTGAGCTCATGATTGATTAGAGTCGAATTGGAATTTGTCATCACAGTGTGTGTATCTGCTTCCGTGTTGATTAAATGTGTTTTTGTGATGAGATGTGATGGAATGGAGTAGGTAATGATCTCATATAGCAAATGACAGAGTTTTTAATTGGACAAACAAGTTAATGTAGATGGTAGAGTGGGTGGTGATGTGCGGTCATACGTTTGTTTGGTATTGCATCACATTTTGTTAATTTGATAAGGAATTAAAATAATTACATAAATTAGTAAAGCATGAAGAAAAAAAAGTTTCAATACGAGTACATTTTTGACGAACGACAATGTTTTAATATTAAAGCAAATATTTTGAACTATCGTAACGCCCATTAATTCAATTCTTTCGTAGAACCCAAAAAGTAGAAATTTATTTTTGAATTCAAGATACGTTCAAGTAAAAAATTCTTATGGCCATTTTAATAATGATCATATTGTTCTCGACGCAGATGAACTGAATCGAGCCTGCGTAGCGAACATTTAGCACCTAATAAATGTCACTGATATAAATGTCACTAAGTCCAGTTGTGTAAACTAAATGGTCTAGCATTGACGATATTAATTCCCTCGGTTCACATGCGGAACAGAAGATGCAACGAACAATTTTGGTGTCTACTCTGATCTCATGCCAATCGTCCGGCACTCGGCTCCATACAACAGATGAGATTCACTGTTTTAAAGAGATCGAAATTTATCTTCAAAATTATTTGTTAAAAAGCCACTTGTTTGGTGAAACAGAGGTTGCCGTGGTTTCTTTGGGGAAACCTTTCCTCTACAAGCGCATTATATGCAAGGTTGATATATACTCCGAGGCATGTAAACTCCTTAACAACTTCGAAGTTACTCATGCCAACAAAGAAGGTTTGTCCTGAGTGGTGAATAAAAGCCTCTTAATATGTTTTGTTAATTTCGAGAAAATATTTTCGAACGGAAAGCGGAGCATCAGAAAGGCTGTGGAAATTCACATAGTTCGATTAAAATGATGGGGTTAAATTTTTTGTTTATTTTATAATCCATACTGATAGCGAGAGTATCAGGACAATTATATGTCGCAATGTGACAAGAATGAACCTGTGATGCAAAAACCATCAAACTTCAAGGATATTTTTCCTAAAATCGGAAATAATACAAAAATTATCTCTAAATAATTTCCAAAGAAAAGAATCAGCAAAAGACTTAAGAAGTTTAAATTGGAACATTATATCAAATAAGCAGACGAAATTTCTTAAGCTTATAGAGATTTTAAAATCGGAACGCCTTTAGCGGCAAGAGACACTTTAAAATCTTTGCATATATTTCCTCAGTTTTCGATACAAAAAAAAGTGAACAGTGTGGTTAACGTCATTTCTTACAGGAACCCATCACTCTCAATTATTGTCAATCTATTTTAAAAATGCATTAATTTTTACATCATCCAGTAAATAACAAATCAATCTAGTGCTATGCCACATAATAAACATAAGCATGACAAAAAAATCGTAACACGCACTAATATCTCTTAAAGATAGTCAGAAAAAAATTACAAGCCATCCAACACATTATTGGGAGCAGTATTTTTGGAAATTTTACACCCACCAGTTATCCCACAATGTGTTCACCCTATTTCCCTAAAGCCACATTACGCCGTCATACACTCCAGAGTTCTATTTCTGTTCAGTAACATGGTTCGGCTTCCGTTTTGTTGGAAGCGGAAGCAACATCCACTTCAAATGAGATTCTCCCGATCAATAATGCCTCCCAATTCAGTTCCCTAAATTCATTCAGTTTTGTTTATGTTTATTGTGCCGTCAAATACGCTGACACCGTATATTTTTAATTTTCGTTTTACCTTCACGCAGGTGACCTTCAATCAAGTGACGCAACAAGTTATTTGCATCTGGCATACTGCCCATTGGAGTTTCCATTATTAAAGTTATTTTCGTTCAAATCATGTTAAAACAGAAATATTACTTAATTAATGTTTATCTTAAGAAGAGCTGTAACGTTGAGTTTTTTTTTCTTCTGAAGCGCCTTGGGATCTTTCCTAAAAAGAACTGATGGCTATTTGTTTGAAAGCTCTGACACAATTTTTTTGTAAAGCAAGATGATTTCAGTTTATTCCAATTTGAACATTATTAATATAAATCACAAAAAAATTAAGAACTCTCATTTTCTCAAAAAAATCACAGCAAATCAATTTAAATATAACAGTTCCACATGCAAATGCCTTCCTTTTTCTAACTTATGTCATCGAAGTTCAAATTTTATTTAAACATTTCAGCACGAAATTCTTAACACGTTGATTGTTTAACGTTTGCTGATTGATTACCAAGCTTGACGACATAAACAGGTTGTACCAGTGATAAATAAACTAATAAACTGATCTCCGGATTGATTGACTTAGTATACCTTATAGTCAAAGGGGTGATGTCATTACATACTCGTACGAGTTTAAGACTCAATTCTAAAAACTCCAACGTGTGGCAAGCTCAGCAGTTGAACTTAAGTGAATCCGTAAATAATTTTCCCATATAATTTTAGATAATGTGAGTCTCCATTTGGGTTTGACATTATGAACTAAAAAGATGAAGCTTAAAAAGTAAAAAGGCACAAACACACCCTTCGCTCACTCGTCTGGCTGTCTCATTAATAGAGTTATATTAAAAAGTAAATATATACTCAAGCCTGTGGATAACCGACATTTATTCAGTCTTTTCCATTTAGAGATAACTTAAAAAAAATTTTTGTTTGCTTGCAAAACCTACACCGTTTTTACATTATCAATGTTCAGCCAATTTTACGGTCTGTTGAATCAGCGAAACGAGGTAGCAATTCGTTGATGTTGCATTGTTGTTATTTACATTTCAGAACATTTGAAATGAATTCCACCGCTACTCTACTTAAGATGCTCATTGTACGCAAGAAGAAAAACATAGCACTCACCTACTTTCCTGAACAAATCTGAGCAAGTTTATTGCACCGCGAATTGATTTCAATCACAAAAGAATAAGAAATCCTCTGCAATAAAAGTCTGCGCATTTACGAATATATTAAAAGTCTAATTGAATACCTAGGCAGTGCTCTTGGAATACTCCAGATTATAATCCTTGGATCTACAATAGCACAGTTTCGTCACATTTTCTCTTCTTCTTTTTTCAATTTTACATTTCTCTGTTGAATTATTTTCTTTTATTTTACTTATAAATGATACTTCAGAGAACTGTGAAAATGAATACAAAAAAGCTTGCCCGCTGCTTATTTAATGATTATTGTTTGGAAACATTTTGTTTCCATATATGTGATCATAGAGCACGTGCTCTGTTTCAGTAAAGGTGGCATCCATCGATCCGTAAATAACAACAAATAAAGAAGAATAATTAGGCCTGAGCTTGTTGCATGTTACTTAATCTTGTGCTTAGTTGATTAGAAAACAAAGGTTAATTTGCCATACGAAGTCGTTCTCAGCTAAGCACCTTTTCGGTTCGTCTTGGTGACTACGAACACTTTAATTCAAACTCAACCGATTATCGATTATATGGTGTCAAATCGGTTTTGTTTGGGACTCTTTTGGTGACCTTTCTTAACGCTTATAAAAATAGCGTATATCATCTGAACGTATCTGTAAACGAAACAACAGTTTTTGAAGGACGAAAATTGAATTCCTCTTGCACTTATCCAAATTCGTAGACTTCTAGTTGAAATTGATTAAATCCTCAAAGGTAAAAGCTTGAAAAAATGGAGATTGCGTGACACATGTTTAGTACCGGAAAATCACCAGAACCATAGTGGAACCCTAAAGTGTGTTTTCTACGTCCTTTTATATAGGTATGTGTGTACTTTCCTTCGTTTTTTTTTTGTGGCTAGGTGTGACTACAAGGAAAAGAACCGACTTAACTAGTATTTGTTAAAACTACTTTTACACTCCTTCGAAGAGGGTGTTGCTCTTTTAGTGACTAGTATTATAATAAAAACGAAATTAACATGTGATGAACATTTTTGTAAAGTAGTTAGTGAATGAGTATTCTGTTCTGAAGTTGCCTCTGAAAAACGTAACGCTTAAACGTCAGAAGTTATGGGTTAAAAATATATGACTTATTTTTGGAATTCTTATTTCTTTCAATTCGTGAACCATAAGAGTCGGGATTTTTTGACTGGCTTTAAACAAATCTGGATGTAACTGCAATGAGCCTTTGTAGGAAGTGGAATAAAAAACCATCAGCACGAGGCTCAATGTCATCGGCCAAAAGGGGCTTTGATATGTTGTCACACCCATTGATTTTATTTTTGAAAAATTATTTGTGCCCGCCTGCTGATAGACAAGCCCTCATAGCTCGAAACTTTGCAGAAGAACACTATTTATGATAGCAATGCCACTATGCTCGGAAGTGTCATACGTGTAAGCATCTGAACTCAGATATAACGATAAAAACAATTAACTTCGCTTCACGTGTTTGGCAATGCGTTTATTTTTTTAATTGAAATTTTGGGGGCCAGCAGCTAGATCTTGTATAATGTTTTTTGTCTTATGTCACATACTATTTGTCTCGCATCACGTAAATTGCTGAGGTCAATATTCGTTGATATCTTTATTGAAGAATATCATGGAATTTAAGTGTTGCTTATTTGAGTAATTGTTCAATGAAAGTTTGACCATATTGTTAATCAGCTAAGCAACTTGTTTGAGAACTCAAAAACATCTCTATAACTTGTTTTATTATTTATGTGAAATTTCAATTAATATGAATATCTTATTATTATTATTTCTTTATTAATAAGTAATCAAATTACATTAGTAATATAGAGGAGAATTGCACTAGCTACTAGTGCTATCGGCAAAAATATATGTATATTAATTTTGGTGTAACAAGAGTAAAATATTTATTTAATTAGTCAAATGAAACATACGAAAAATCAGTGCTAATTCAGATCTGTATATAAGCCAACATATTTTGGAGTATAGTATATCGTTTTGTTCCACATAACTGTAAGTATTTTTATTTATTGTAAGGCCAATTTTGTTTGCCATGAAATAAGCACCGTATAATATTGTAAATATGTTCAAATGACCTACGAATTTCATTATTTAAGAAAATATTTTTAATTATTCACACGATTTCTTGGAAGCAAACCAAAAAAGATAATTGCATTTTTTTATACTTTCTCTTTTGGTACACCGGAGAGAATATACACATGTAAACAGCAATGTTCTCACGCCGCTAAGAAACTCCAGCTTAAGAAGAAAAAATAGAACTTAAACAGCACATGATTTATTATACACGGCTGGTATAAGTATCTTAAATTGTTCCTGGTCACCTCTAGACGATAAACAATTTACGAACATAATAGATATAAAATTAGCAACGCAATCTTAATTTGGGTCTTAAAAATTATTCAGTTAAGTGATGAGTTAGTAAGTTTGGTTTTTACTATAATTTTTTGGTAAACTCAGTAAATTCATTTGTTGTTTAAACATCAATCGAACCTTTATATTTCAGATTAATGTCTTAACATTTTGACATTCAAAATGTCAACCACTTGAAGTATATTTTCTACCAACTTAATTCCGGTTCGAAAAAATGTGGCGCCTAAATGAACGTCAAAACCCTAATCAATTCAACTTATAAATAAATTTTGGTGCCAATTCAAGTTTGAATTTATGTACTATATGCAAATGATGTGCAAATTAGCGGCCATGAAATGAAAACTGAAAGCAAAAACAATCGAGTCAGTCACCGGTTTTTTTTTCTGAACTTGATCCAAAAGTAGACTTCTCACAAAATTCTGATATAATGAATGCTAACTCGTACATGCAGTGGCCCATTCAATTGAATCTTTAATTGCATTCATTCGCGTACTACGTCTAAGTGTATCCCAAGACATTGCGACAGACGACGCTTTTCAATTAAATGGTTCCCCCCACAGAATGGTTTGCTTTTATTTTAATCCAGCAACGGCGACGCGGAGGATGTTGTTTGTCGTCAGGCTACGCTGAATTCTAAACCGAACACCCCAGCTTGGATCTGCATAACCTGCAGATACGTCATTGTATGACTATACAGAATTCGAGTATGTGAATGAGAATGGGAATGAAAGAAGAAGGGAGCCCGATTTACACCGGCAAAAGTACCACGTTCATATAATCGGGTCATGCTAATTGTTCGGGATTCACGGAAGTTGCATTAACTGTAGCTCTTTTAACGGAAATGATTGGGAACAAAGAACAGTGGCCATAACAATTCGTACAGCGCATTTTCTAAGTAATGAGGTCACCGATGAATCTGTAGTCGGTCTATAATTACTTGGATAAACTATGATGTACAGAAGTATACCCAGACATTGTTCTGTTGGCTGCCTTCGTCTTTAAAGACGCATATTTTGCTCTTGGGTTTTATGTTGGGGATTCCCCCTTGAAATGAAAAATTAAACCATGACCGACATTGTGTTGATAGCCGAGTGGCAGCAATGTGTGACCACCTGTGTATGGATGATGCTTTATTAAAATGGTGCAATGTCTACATCGCCGGTGTGAGCGCCAAGAACCGGAAATACTTCAAAAATTATAATTAATTTGATTATTGGCTTAATGATGTTCGCCTATTATTTGCATTTTAATTTAATTTTTCTCGCTTGGAGAGCTCACTTAAATCTATTACTTAAGTATTATAAAACCGGTTTTTGTTTTTGCTTTCTAAATAATTGTATTCGGTTTTCTATTAGATAAAAGGACTACCACAAGCAATATCGGTGGCTTCGTTTCAATTGAATGTAAACGTTTTGTATTCAATTTCAAATTCAATTTTCATTCGAATCAGGCAAGTAGAATAGCTCCATTATTGAAGATACCACATTACTTGAAGATTCTATGAAGTACCAATGTGGCACACGCAAGATTTTATGCAATTGAACTTTTTAAAGAATATAAAATCTAAAGTGATAAGGAAAAGTTCAGTATTAACATTTGAAATTAAAAACATGATGCATATATAAAATGTAGAGTAGTGGAGTAATAATATAACATCTTGTTGATTAAAAACACGTCTCTTATTCAAAGAACAAGAGAAAAAAATACAAAATTGAAAATGTAAATAAACTACATAAGTGGTTACCAATAAAAGATCACTTATGTCGTCATAATTCGTATGTGAGAGCCATTGTTTAATTTTTTGAAAAAGATTGTTTTTATTTCTTATTATTCTTATTAAGAAGTCTTGGAGCAGTCGCATTTATGAAATTATGAAATTATGAAAGATTTGCAAATAATGGTGTGGTACTAAGGCGAGATTTTGCTTGTTCATTCTGAGGTTATAATTAGAAGGGCATCTGTTCAACGAATTCAATCAAGCAAAAAATATTTTCAGAAGTTCATTAAAATAAAGATGTTTGAAAGGTTAAACCTTGAGATTTTTGATAAGTATTAAACTGCTATTTCAGCGGCTTTTATTGCTTATAATTCGAATGACATTGTTTTGAAAAACAAAACTTTGGTACATTATGTTGTTGTGTGTTCCATTCCAGCAAACTATGCCACTTATGCTCAAGCATGCACCAAGTGCCCGAGGTAACCATATATCTTCTGAGAATCAGCGAGGTTTTCTTGTCTGAATGTCGAAAAATTCGAAAGATCCTGCTCATTGAACCATTTTCATCACGCTTATTAAAACTTCCAATTTATCTAGCTGTTGAAGACGCAGTCCTTACGATTCCAAAAAGGAAAAAAAGAAGTAAGCCTTGTAGTCAACGAGGATGAAAAATACAACCAATTTAAAGAAAAGGTGACATTTGACAGCTTTAAATTTGAGGTGGTCGCGGAGTTAATTTCACGTATTAACATTCTTACAGAAAATCCGTCGGAGAGTAATTCTAGCATACGTTTTTGCCTTGGATTTCTTTCAAAAATGGATAGCGTCCACTAAAAGAATAAAAGAATAAAAATAACCGGTAATTGAAATTAAATTAATTGTTATTGTCTTATTGGTTTTGAAATAATATAAGATTGCAATAATTGTTTTAAGCCTCATTTGCTTTTCATGTTGTACAATTTCTTGAAACAGCCAACTACGAGTAACATGATAGCTTCCATTTCATACACATACAAATGCATGCTTGTGTTTCTCGTGACACTTAATTCATAAATACTTTTTTAAAGGTCCTATATAGCAATCCTAGATTTATTTCGATAAGGCCAGCCCCACGCAATTCTTCAAGTATACCAACTTCTTCTGAAGCTAAATAATGGAAACACTCATGAAGAATAAAATTAACATTTGTTAAATTTGAGACAAACTAAATTTATTTAAAAGCATATATTGTAGGTTCAGTAAGTTAAAAAATTTGATGATTTCATAAAAAATCTGAAGTGAGTTAGTTCGTTTATAATATAAATTCGTGTCACGACAGTTCTTTTAAAAGTCGGGCTAGGTTCACCATTCACCGTTATAGGGGGGTTAAATTTTTTGCAACTTCTAAATTGTAGTTATCAGAGGATTGTCAATCACTCGTGAGACGTGGGACCATTGTTCGTAACCGGACTTTAACCTGGGAAACCTAACGTTCGCGGCCGACGCACTCACCACTAAGTCACTCTTGTTTTCAGCATAGATATACATATGAATTGCAAATAATATCCGGAGTCGGGTTCCACAGCATACGAGAATTATGGGTCGCAAGTCTCATGAATGTTAAAGATTAGTAGGTATATGTAGGATTTTCTTTTAACGCTTTAAATGAAAACGAAAAGGAAGTTAGCAGATGTATCCCGGTCGCTTGGGATAAATGATCCAACATTTTGTATACTTATCAATTATTGAATACACTAATGATCTTTTTCAAAACGTTAACAAATAATTGCACCTAAACTTTGCCTTTGTTTATACCTCAAAAGCGAGACCGCTAAAAACAAAAAGACACAAAATGAATATGCCAAAATACAACTTATAACACGAACTTCAGAAATGAAAGCTTTGTGTTTTGATGTGTTACGTACACATAGTATACTATATACGAGTATCTTGGTTCGTCCTCAATCATAATTGAATTGAAAACTACCGCGGCTACCACCATTGCATTGACAATTTACCCAGATTACGCCTTAGTTTGGTGCTAATATTGAGAATATTCCTCAACAAATTTTCTATGCGGTGTGGAAAACTTTTGTGGTTTCACATTGTATAACTTTGTTTGTGAAAGTTTCTCTTAGAGGGGGGAGCGTAGGTTTGCAAGGTGATATGCCGTAAAAAGAAAAGTATGCCTACAACAATTTGCAGCTTTGTATAAGCCCTCGTATTGCCTTTCACTTGCTGCTTTTCTATATATTTTGTCCCGTGTAACAGACTACGTCAAGAAATAGATCCACGTATCTTCAAGTACACTCAAGTACATAAATACAGCAGTTCTATTTCTCTTCATTGTAAACCATATTCCTCTAGTATAGTGTAGTCAAAGAAAACCATTTAAGTACGCGTCAAATCAAATCAATATAAGAATTTCCTATGACTTGGAATTATGCGTATCTGTGTCAAACTCATACGCAAAGGAATAGACTTCCAAATGAAATTAATCCACTGTGCTGTTGCACTCTAATTATTTAATAAAAAACAATGAACAAGAAAAATAAGTGACAGGGGCAACGAGAAAGACAATTTGAAAATTCAGCTCATTAGGAAAAGGCTCTATAAGGAAAAGTTTGCAACAAGATAGTTGCGTACTCATTTAATACATCCGAACTGCTTCTAAGCAAAGAATAAAATCATTCCTTAGATCTGTATAAAAAAAGGGAGCTTCAACTGTCCTAGGCTTATCTAAATGAATCGAACTGGAGACAACTTTTATGGAGCAAACGAGCATATTTCGATAATGTGAATCATATGATTGGATTATAAATTCATGAAATATTTTCATATTTTGTTACAAAAATACTTTACTATTAATTTCATATAGAAAATGAAACTCTCTGAGTGTTAGCCTATAAAACGTGAAATAGTTGACGTAATCAAATTCTTTTTCACACCAGGAACAATTTTCAAGGAGAAGGCAAAATTTCTTTTAGAATTATTAACCAATTACTTTCCCATAAAATCAAAAAATTCATCGTGAAGTATTTGCATTTTCTGGTGCTGCATTTTGAAACTTGTGAATCATTCAAGTGCAACGAAGCAATTTTCAAATTCATTTGATTTAATAAGACTACTATGAGCGGATAGGGTGATAACTAATTCGATTAGTCATTTATTTTTGGTGAACCATATCTTCGGCGTTGACTTTGTTTTTTTTTTGTTATCGTTGATAGTATAAAGTTGTACAACAATGTATTATATTTTTAAGAGTAAAAAAAAACTCTCTTCTACATAGTATCATAATGGTATTCGCCAATCCTGTCTGATCGATTGTTCAGCCCCTCTATGATCCGAAAGAGAACATTTTTGTTCCTATGTTACTTAACAATTTTGTTTTGGTTGCTTCACAGAGAATATCTTCCGCCTTTTTTTCATATGTCTACGCGTAAGAACGTGCGAACCCCTAAAGCGATTTTCGCAATGATCAGTCAGTGAAGAGCACCAAAGCCAAATTGAAGAATTGTCATTACAGTAGCCGTTAAATATTGTAAGATAATAAACAAAATATCAGAAAGCATTTGCTTTTAAAAACTGCACATGTTCATTTACAATTGTATTTAACTAACGAACATATGTGAGCCCATATTGGCTGCAGCAGTCGTACAGCGGAAAGCTCTTTTGATAAAAATTGTTTTCATTTATTTAATGTTTATATTTTCTCGAAATATTACCTTTACAGATTCAAAATTCTTCAACTTAAGTTAAATATCTAATACACATCATAATATAGTAATTAACATAGGTGACTTGAGGCTTTTATTGAATTTGTCTTTTATTGAATTTGTCAGGCTAAACAATGTAGTATGGTATCATAACACTTCCCTGGAATCGAGACTAATCTATTGACTCTTCTTCATTTATCAATCCGCATCATTGCTATCCAAATGCGCGAACAAGTTGTATGTGTGTGGAGCTTTTGGCAGAGTTTAAAATTTCTCCTTAACTCATAAAAAAAACATCTGAGTAAATTATAAGTTTTTTTGATTTTTTTAAGCACTCATAAAACAAACTGAAACTAGTTAATTTTTCGTCTCTTTTTAAGACTGGAAGTACCAATAATTCCTTACAAACATAAAATCTGCAACAAAGTAGCTTAGGCATTAATGACTCTTGAATTTAGTAATTACCGTAAATTTATGGAAGTCCGTGGAGACCGTTTGGCCCAGTAATCGAATTGCACATAGATTTCAGTTTCAGATGAAAATACTTGTTGTTCTAAAAATACGCACGCATACACAGCACATCGGTTGATGTTCTACTTTCCAAGGCTGGGACTTTTCTCTTAGCCAAACTTAAAATAGTTAATGGCAAAAATCGATTAATTATTCTTCTAGCGCTCGCCCGATCAATGCCATAAAAATATATCTAAGCCATAGACAATTATGGAATCTCTGTTAGCAAATATGACATCAATTGTGACTTGCATATGGCGCTTCGTCGCTTTCTGATGGATTAATTATGAATTCTAAATAATAGAAGTACATTTTTTTGGTAACAGTTTTTATTTGCCAGAGGCTGGCGAATGAAAATTGAAGTTAATGTTAAAAAATTAACAGAAAGAAATAAATTGTTTGCTATTGAATGAAACCAAGGAATGAGGACTTCAATATATGAATTGAATAAAACAGTATGAATAAACGAATAATCATGAAACTATTTTGTACTTATTAGAAAAAGAACTGTCCAGAAAGACCACGAGAGACATTGTCTACGACCTTGAATTTTCCCTTTTTGAAAACATTT
Source organism: Orthonevra nobilis (assembly GCA_963555765.1). Lineage (NCBI taxonomy): Eukaryota > Metazoa > Arthropoda > Insecta > Diptera > Syrphidae > Orthonevra > Orthonevra nobilis. The sequence continues at coordinate 50,419,349 of OY743224.1, forward strand.
TGTATACTTTTAACTTTATCGATCTCATTTTATGTTCGAATCATCCAACGGTTCTGAAATGGTCCCTGTAGAGTGTCCACAGTTTTTTAAACCAAAAAGTTAAATCATTGGTTACGAGGGAATAAAAAAATAATTCAGGTAGCATTTGAATTAATAAAAAAGCACTTGCCTATTCTGTTGCTCTCAGAAGAAGTGACTATATTTGAGTAATTATCAATTAGTTCGGGTCACTTCTCACATTGTATCTTTCCAAAGATACAAAAAACAAAATATCACATCGAAAAATATAATTTATTCATATTTTATGTATAGTTTACCAGTTAAACTCATTTGTATGGCAAAGTACCTTTTTGTCGCATCTTAGGTTTTTTGTTATATTTATACGAAATCGTACGCTTTTTTAATGGATGAGTTTAATGAAATAAAGGTCAATTATTTTTCCAGAAGAATTGTGTCAATCACGTTGACAGCTTACAACTTTATTCCTTTTTTTTCGTTGAGTGACAAACACTTTTAAACATTCTGGTGACGTATTGAAACTTTGTCACGTCATTGCTTTCATACTAAAGCAAAATATTGAAACGTCAACCGATAGCTCCATTAATAAGCTTAAAAATAAATCTAACTGCCTTTAAAAACAGAAAATTATTATTTTAAAGAAGAATCTCGACGGAAATAGAATTAGGATAAAATAAGCCAAGCATTTGCCGATCGCGCAAAATGATTCCTCACAAGGTCCAAGATAACGTTGTTAATTTGGTTGAGTTGTCAAGCTCCATAATGATGCACAGATATTGGATATTTATATCACTTATATTGCCCTCGAAGAATCTGAACCCATTCACGTGAGACGTGGTCACCTCAATAACAAAAACATAAAAAGTTAAATGTATGCATACCTTCCATCTTAAATTACCATCGAATAGATTTCACAGGCATTCGCACCTGTGTCTCCAGCCCTCTCTGTATAATCCTTTATAATGCGACTCGTGCACAATGATTTATAGAAAGAAGAGTTCACGTATTTTTTTAATTTTTCTTAAGTTTTCCGCTACTTCGACCAGATCGAGGGGCGAATGGCAAAAACTCTTTGGATCAGCTGTGCGTTGTGGTTCAACAGTTTGGGGATGGTTAATGATGAAGAAATAATCAAAGGCCTTGACCAAAAACAAGGCTGAGACTTCAAGCCATTTTTGTTGTTCAATGCACTGGAATTTCAAAAAATACAATTTATAGATGGTTTAAAGAACCAATTATACTTTAGGTCTAGCAAACCAGCGTTCTTAGATCCACGATATTTAAATAGCAAGAGCTGCAGAAAAAGAAAGAAGCGTCATATTTTTATTGAAAGCTTAATATCTTCAACGTAATTGATACTTTTAATATTAATCGAAACAAGCTCAATTCGCTTCCTTTTTATCCCACTAATGGTGGAAATTGGACCTACACTACAAACGATCACAGGACATTTTTTTTGTAACATTTTGCGTTTGATGTTCCTTTACTGTAAGCAAAAAATAGGAAAAAAGTATCACACACCATGTTGTGAAACTTCTCAGAATGAACTTCAAATCCAACTTTTGCGTGAACTTGGAATTAAGCAACTGAATTATGCGAAAGCTGTGTGGCCAGGAATGAAATTAGCATATCTCTTTATTGAGAAGCGTGAAAATGTGATTAGACCTACATAAAAGTAAACACTTTGGGTGACAAAAAGTCACGAACGACAATATGCTTACAAATGGAAAGGCGTTGCTGAGGAAATTTAATGTAGTTTTGGTGTCAATGTCATAGGCCAGGTCTTATTTGTAAAAAAAAAAACTTGTCCGTTTTTATTCGCTTTCCTCTAATTTATTTGGAATTTTTGTCAATACTTTAAAGTGTACCTAAGTTCAATGAACTTATGTACACAGAACAAAATCTGCAATCAAATGTAACACACCTCATTTTAAATGTCTAAGAAAATGGTTACATACATGGAAAAGAATAATAGTCGAGGCTCTATCTAGACTCCAAAGACAAGTACAATTTACCCGTGGGTTTTCTAATTCAACGGAAATAAACCCCTAGCACATTTAGAAATCGATCGACAAGCTTCACGACTGTTCCTCAATTTAGTAGATACTTAAAAAAAAATCCAAGGTGTGCCTGCAGTAATCAGTAATTGTTCGTAGCATGCAAAATGCCTGTAAATCAACGCCCTTTAGGAAGGAACGTATGTACATACGAATATTTCCCATGTGCAATCGCATACACGTGCGAGCTTCGAAGGGCTTACTTTTGCGACCAAAATATTTGTACATACATTTGTTACCAATAGTAACCACCTGTAGCCGCAACTTATTCAATACTAAATGTTACAGGGTTTATACTTTGTTTTTTTTTCTGCTTTCAAAAAAAAGGGTAGGAACTATATCCTACTGTTTCAATTCTCCCCATAACATAAAAGAAACAAGTGAGTGGAAGCCGTTATTTTCAATAATCATAATTAGAGGAGTGGTACATAAATTAAGGTGAAGACACAGCCCAGTTAAGTCTACATAAACAAGTATTGTCGCCTCTTAGGACTAAGGACCTTTCCCTTTATTTACTCAATTCGGATTGCAATTGAATGCCTAAGACTAAAGGGGCAGCGAAGCGATACAACCCACTTATCACACGAAACAATGTACTAAAACCACATCAAAGGATATGCTAAAGGATGAATTATGGATGTGTATTAAGCATGTACATACTTTGCTCTGAACTTTTTTGTTGTCCCGTACACCAACACATGCATACACAAGCTTGGTATGTCATTTATTAGCCATTGTTCATAACAAGGAAGGAAAAAATGTCCGTATTTCAGGACTCGGTAATCAAAATGAGAATAGAAAACGAAATACTTTTGCATATAATATAGTTAGATAGAATATTACAACAATTCCACAATTTACTGTGTAAAAGGACACGACTGATTGAATGTGTGCATCCTTTGGAATCAGAGCTGTGAGAAACGTAATATTTCCGGAATCTGGATGCGTGATGATATTTAAGTACGTCAGAGGGTGTTTTTAATCAAAATGGAAACAGGATATGTAATGCAAACCCAAGGCTATCTCTCTACATATAGAGCTTAGTAAGACGGACATGATAATGCATAGTGGATGAGAATTTAAAACAAAAATGTTGTGTGAGCAATGGGAAATGGTTTTTATTGACACTTTTTGCGGAACGAGTCTGTATGCAAATGCAACATGTGACTAAGTTCCTCGAACAATTTGTTCAATTTGAAAAATGGATTTATATTCAAACCGCATTTCAAACATTACTGCAAAAGATTTTATTTTAAAAATAATTGTACCAGAGTAAGTTTAACGGATTATATTCTATGCACGTTTTTTTATGTGAATCTCGAAAAATTCCTGACAAAGTGTTCCAAGAACTAAAGCTTGTAACAATATATTGCACTTTTTGTGCAGTACTTAAAGCAAAATCTTACTGCATCAGCCAGAATTCATAAGAACACCTAAGAAACAAAAGTTAATAACACGAGCTATCTTCAGATAGCTTCACATCTCATTTATTGAGCACCTTATGTCCGCCAATCCATACGTTTTTTGAGTAAGTACAATTACCGTAACATATTGCAGCATTTTCTTTCCCCTAAATAAACAGAGCGTGTCCTGTCCAGAAACCAATAGAGCCGAAGAAGATTTGAAATGGGCCGTCTTCATCCTCATCAGCGCAGCTGCTGCAGGTACTGCATCGTAGTGCCCACTCTAGTAAGTATATATGTGGCAAATTTATCTTCGGTCGAAAGGCTCTCTAATCATTTTTAATTGTGTTCAAAAGTGTATCTGAGGTTGCGCAGTCGCTTTTGGAACACCATAGCTCTTTCGATACGATTATAGCTGTTTAAATGTAAATGATTGAATTCGTTGGCTTAAGTGATTTGTCGTCCTTTTTACTTTTAATCTCCTGCTTGACGTCGAGTTGCCTGATGTGGTTTAAAGCATCTCGATTACAGAGCGACGTATCTTTCTGCTAAAATGGTAACATTCGAAGATTTACTTGCTTGAATAAATTGTTCTCTCTTTTTTCCATTGTAAAGACTACCGCATAAACTAGTAGAAAACATAGGGTTACCAGATGATAGTCGGACTTGGAAGCTTAATTATGATAAGGCTCTAGTCTTTGTTTTCATGGTTAAAAGAATAACTTCGATTTTTCGTCCCAATTCAAGTAAGCGACAACATTTGTGTTCTTTTGATTCATGGTTAGAGCTGACAAGTTCGGTAATGGTTCTACATTAAAAGAGTTCAAGATTCTGTTGTTCGGCTTAGAAGTTGAGAGCCAATTAAGTTTGTTCAAATTGATGTGTCAATCAAAAGGGAACATAAATTTCAGAGAACTGACAAAAGTCTACTCTCAGTAGCAAAATAAAACCTTGAAGCACGGAAGTTGTTATAAATTACGCACTAATAATATCACCTGCAACTTGCACTTTCAAATTGTGTAAATGTAGTTCAATTTTCCTACAAACACCTTTTATTTCATTCCTTCTTCTTTAGTGCTTTAAAATTAAAGAAATAGATTTCACCAGACTCCAGAGCGTATTGAACTCTTTTCTAAAGAGCATCTTGAATAAAATAAAATTTCAATACGACCCCACCCCAAATTTGTTGCAGCAGCATGGTACCGCACAAAAATGCGACACTGGGACTCCCGTTTAAAGCCTACATTTGCTGGTATGGAACTATGACTTTTTCGTTCGGCGAAAAAGGATACAAATCCTCAAATAGGCATGTTTGTGTGCTTGCGCCCCTTGTGGTTCTTTTATTCGCCATTTTCGCGTCAAAATCTTTTTGAGATCTAGTTATGTCAACGACAGAAGGACTGCTTTGGAAAAGATGAAATCTAATAATATGCTTTCATAATATGAATGGTATAAGTTGCCACCCTCACTCGGGGGAAAAATGTTTTGAAGATTATGTACAGAACTAGTCTATCTTTTTGTTTTGTTTTTATTTTAATTTTATTTTTGAATGGATTTGATGGACAGAATAAATTGATTGCATTCTTACCGTTTTATGTTTTCAGTTCGCGTTGAATTTTGCCCCTGGCACGAGTCCTTAGTAGGTGCTTCCAGTTGTTGCTGTGTTGTTATTGTCGTTGCTATATCAAAAGTTCAATGATCCCTTTGTTGACATCCTTGCTGTATGAAACTGCGTAGTAGAATACATACAGGTATGCACTTGTCAAGTTTTATTCTTTTTCGTAACGGCACGACTATCACTGATATGCGAGTAATCTACTTTTTTTGTATGCACTATGAATGTGTAAAACACTTGAAAAACCCATTCAACACTCGGATTAAGGAAATCCAAATCAAAACAAAATAGTACAACCTGATGAAAGGGTAGTTACTGTAGTTGAAAAAAAAAGTGCTGTGGTAATTTGGTCACACCGATTTTCTCTTTTATCTGCAGTTAGGGGAATGTTTATCGTGTGTCGGCAATACAGACCGTACTGGCAGTCCTTAATTTTCTCTGTCCTCCCTTTTAGACAGACACTTTACTATTGAATGCACTCGCGCTCAAATCGACCACCCCATCCGAAGGCCAGACTTTATCCCTGAAGCCATTTAGTAGAAAATCAACCCTTGGAATATTATAAACAAAACCAACCGTTTTGGCCGCCAGCAACTATTTAACACTTTGCCCTCAAGAAAACGCAACAAACCACGTTACATACAACAAAAAATTACATCTACTCGTTTGTTTGCCTTCTCTTTTATATTATAATTTTTTGGTTTTTTTTTTTCAAATCCTCCCCTGAACGCGAACTTGCAGTATGCTCATGCCAACCTCCTGCTACTATTGTTCCATCATCACTTTAAAAATCAGACTGAATATCTTATTAGGAATCGGCAACGAACAAGGCTCATTGGGAAAACAAAATGCGGCGAATGTATCTTTCTGTCTGTACACATGAAAATGAAATAGTAAAAATTCATCCACCTTTGGTAGACGAATATATACAACGAAAAAGAAGAAGAAGCAGACGAGAAACATCCCAGCATTGCCAAGTAAGCAAAACTCACAAATATTTTCCCGTAACTTGCAGCACAAGCATCATTAAATTTATTTATTTATGTACTATAAATTTGTTTTTTTAGTATTTTCAAATGACAAGCGCACAGAGTTTCAAAGAAGACTATGTTGCTGCATCATGTTATTAACAGATGTTTTCAGATCGTAATGTCTCTATGCCAGTTTCGAGAGGCTCCTTAATTATATGAACACATTTAAATGCATCGACGAGTAGACACAGATGGATCAATGATGCGATTATTCGTGTATGCGATGCATGTCTATGTAGATCCATTCTTGTAAGGTTCCCATGATATTCAATCCAAAGAAGCACACCTTGAAGGTTTAAAGAAACCCACATTTCAGAATATTTAGTGGACCCATATTACACATAGCCAACGAGATATTTCAAAACCAACGACAATTGCATTATAAATTTTCTGAGATTTTTATTTGAATTTAGTTCAGTCAGGTAGCCATTCCTATTGGAAGAATCGACTCTTAAGTCAATAAAAATGTATTAAAATAGACACCGCTTATATTTCAATTGGCTGATGTGATAAGTGATAATAAGATGCGCGCTAGTAAAAAATAATCACCGATCATGTATTCTTAAGATATGCAAAATATATAAAATAATATATATTAAAATATATATATCAAACATAATATATGAATAAAAATTAATATATATTTTTTAATATAACATATATATATATATGTATATATATATACATGTATATATATATAAATTAATAACAACAATCTGTGATTAAAAAAACACACCATTATAAACCTTATTCTAGCTCCAGCCATTTTTGAAAACAATTTTACGTATATGGGATGACATTATTCAATTTTCACAAGAAACCAGTTTTTAAAATGTGAACACGTTGTTTGTGACTTTAATTATTACAAGCATCTTAATGAAGGTTTAATTAACATTATATATAATAAACATTATTTTATATTTATTTTTAAGTGCGATAAATTTGAGCTGGCAATGTTGGAATTTGTATTGAAAAAATTGTCGTGCACACAGCTTAATGTCAAATTATAAACAAAAACACACGCAAAGTAAATTACCGGCGAACTGATGTAAGATATTGCGGCGAATAGAAATACAAATATGTAGTCAGATGATTGTTGCTTCTCATATTGCACAGCGGCTATAAACATGTATCTTTCATTTTGGAATGTTGTGTTTATTAAGAAGAAGAATTTCAGTATTCTGAACTTAAATAGATATGAATAAATATGATTAATTTCGGTAGATATTTATTCGCATGTAACACCCGCGATTCCAAATATCATTTGAATTCGCTGTGGTGCAGGTGAAATGTTGGGAAACATTTTACCTACACTTCAATGAAATACAAAACATTAGTTGTGAATTCCTTTGAAAACAATTAACTCCGGTAGAAGTTTTGTCTCTATATAAGTGCAACAATAATGTTATACATATATGTATTTAAATGCGCCCTATATAAAGACTGTCGATAAATGAGGAATTAACAAAAGTATTAAGTTTCTTTGATGTTTTGATACATGCTATCCTTAGAAGCAGTATATGAATCACAAATGTAATGATGCTCAGTGACAAAATTAACACCACATTAGGCTTTAATCCATTTGTTTCTTTTTTAAATCTTATTGCAATTCAAAAAAAATCCTGACAAAATTATTCATCCTCTTTCGTATATCCAAACCATATACATTTCATTTATTTGATTTTCAAATGACATAAATCAGGGAATAATTTACTTCTACGGAAATTGTCCTCATAGCGCCATATTTACAATAGTGCGGCGGCGGTTGTATTTGGTAATCGCAAAATTCAAAAGGGTAATGTCCTGGATATAGATAAGATAGTAACCATCGTATTCATTCCACAGTTCATTAAGAATTTCCCAATCTTTCCGATTCGGATAAATACTGCAGGCTTGTGGTCCAGCTTGATGCAAGTGATGACTGCAAGAATTCCCTCCGGAGGTTCAGAGAGAAGATAAGTATCTAAACTTTATTGCAGAAAATAAAAAAATCTACTAGATGGCGCTAAAGCCATTCAAAAATATTTTAAAATTTTGAATTTTCCTTCCCAAATTATTCGCAACGCCAATCCATATCATGCATCAGAAAAATGCATGACATACAGGCCTATCTTTTTATGGTCAAAATAACTTTAACAAGAACGTCTTACAATTGAAAATTATGTTTCATGGTATCGGTTTGCTATCAATTTGTGGTTGATTTCTTTTACATTGGATAAGAGATTTTAAACTGCAAATAGCAAGAAAAATATAAACTAAGATCGGAACAGATAAGCAAAAAAGCAAGTTTGATATATTTTTAAGGAACTGAAATCAATCTAGTATTCCCTAGAAAGTTTATTCTGGATTTTTTGTATAAGTCTGTTTAACTGAACGAAACGAAAGGTCAGGCAAGGTGACTGCCAACCATTCGCCAAAGAACTTGAGCCATCTAAAAAAGTAAGCGGGTCTTCCAGATGGTTTGTTTGCTACTCCTTTTTCCGCGTCAATTGAAAGCTGGACATGTAGGCGACAGCGAAGGTTTTTTTAGCTTTAGTTATGTCTCGAGATTTTCGAGGAAAAGGCGCATGTCATTTATAATTTTTGTATGTGTGTTTGTAATGCAAAAATAAACATGATTTTTTCTCAATGTAAAGTTTTGAAAAAACATCATACGCATCTGAATATAACGGTTTTTTCCGCTCTTCACACAAATCCGCATCCAAGAAGTTCATCGTTCATAAAAATGTATGGTTATCAAGAATCATTCAGCTGGAGAAGCATTATCCTCCCCTCTCATTCAATATGCACCCAGTAATCAAGTTAGAATAATTGAGGACTTTTTACAGCCTATTAAATGCTTATTACCAATAAGAAGCTCTCTTCATCGCCGTGAATATTCAGCAGAAGAATGGCAGATTTCATTTCCCTTAAAATGTTTACAACCCTATGTGTAAGTCGAAAACGGCGGTGTGTGTAGTTTTGGTCGTTTTTTTTCCTTCATTGATTGAATTGAACTGTATCTACGAATGAAGTCTTTGAAATCGTTTAATCCCTTGCGTCTTTTATTCAATTCACATACATGCTCAGGTCTATAGTGTGTTTTGGATCTTATTGAATTTCACCCGTTATCAGTAGGGATGGCTCATTCAATTGGAAGCACAATAGGACGCACGTATTGCGTGAGTGCCTTTTCCTGGTGAATAGAGGTAGAGTTTTGGATCCTCTGGGCCTTCATGAGACGAAACTTCGGATGAATATTAAAAGATTGTGTTGTTGGTGCCATTGGCACCGTTGGTATCATCTGCAACGTCTCAACATATAGGAACTCAATAAAATGTCACATGAATTGAGTGCACATTGTATTGGCGTGATGTGTGTTCTATTATTGTTGATAAACGAGAAATCGGTATTGGATAGACGAGTCAATTGTCACCTTTGTGTTTATTTTGGAACTTTATCACGAGTTTCCGTCACTCTTAAGAAATGTGTCACTAACTTCGTTTAAGCCGAAATTTATTTATTTTCAAATGGGAAGTCTTATACCAACAATTCTTTTGATTCTATTATGTGAAATGTGTCAACATTTGCAAGATAAGTTCAGAGATATGAGTGAACGTTAATGTTGTGATAGACAGCAATGAAAGGGGCATCATGATATTTAAACTCAAACGTCTCAGGTTAGCTACGTGGGCCAAAGTTTCCGTACCAGTCGTAGAAATTGTACCTCCTTCGGATCGAATCGCAGTTTTTACAACGAACTTTTGTATGTTTGTACATGCGAACATTTATTTAAGATCTAAAGCTCGAAACTGGTTATTCATAGTCAATTTGAAGGTTTGTGTTTCTCCCTCATTGGAAGTTATATTGGATTTGATTTCCTAGTTCGACGATATTCGAAAAAGAAGTGAGTTACAATAATTTTTCTATGAAAGGCGGAGCCGTATTTTATAATTAATCTTTGAAACCGCAGTGGAGCTAGCTTCGCCAGCTGTGTTTATTTATTTCTAAAATTTTATTATTACAAACAAATTATGACTGTTTTTTTAATGTTCAAAACAGAATGACTCCACAAAACTTAAAAAAACAAACCTGAGGCAATCACTATTACCATTGTAATGAATATAAAAATAAATAACTAAGTAACAAATATGTATGAAATAAATAGGTATCCGACCTCCCTTTATACATGCGCGTTGGTGTTATTTTTTGTCATCCGGTTCGTGGCATCTTTCAAAATTGTCCACATTCGATTGAATAACACGGTGTTTCCACATCATGAAGTTGTCCTGGAACTTAGATTTAACAATGGCCATTACCGCTCTCGTCGTCTTAGTTTGAACGGTCTCGATGTTTCTAAACCTATGTTCTTTGGGTATCATTTCAAATGTGTTCGAGATTGAAGTAAAACTTTAGGCGACAAACGCAAAATATAGTCTGTAAATAAATGCAAGCTACATTTGAACCAGCTCCACCCGAAAGTCACTGCGGCGTCCAGGGAGGCATGTGAGATTACTGGGTATGAAATATGAAGGCAGGTCAGTTAGTATTGCAAAAATATAAACCAAACCAAATCGTGTCATTCCCGTATATAGCAGTCTAATGTAAAGGTATTTTCAGTAAGTGCAATTTATAACACTGAAATGTTTGCAGATGTTCTCCAGCAAAACTACTGCTGAAACGATAAATAAAGTCAAAAGGTCTGACAGTGAGCCATAATCGAAATATATGCAGAACTCCTTGTCGATTCCAGATGAGCGATTTTTCTTAACATGCTCTTGAAACTTGTTCTTAATACCTGGCGTGAGGGGTTGGGTTGACTCGTGCAAACAAATTGTTCATTTTGGTGAACAGCTTCGCCATAAAAAACATTCTTAAACATATAATGAGATCATGATTAAAAACAGGATCTAATTTATCAGTTTTGCAAGCATCGGGAAAATATTTTTCCGTCTTTTGATGCCTTTACTGATAATGTGAAAAAACATTTACATCTGACTTTCTAAAACACACGCTCTCAACAATCAGCCATATTTTATGGAGATACGTGGGCGGAAATGCAATGATCACATTAAACACACTTTTGCTGTTTACTGCTTCAGCAATATTGTTGAAATTAACGCTTTTGGATCAATAGCATGTTCATTATTGTTAAAAATTCTGTTTTCTATTGAATTTATTGCTCCCATGGTTTTGTATTTCTGTGAAGAAACCTTGTGAATGAAAATGATGAGAATAACGAATACGTATTTGCTCTTAAACGTTGTCGGACATGTCGGTAAATTAATACTTTTGAGCAATACAGAAAAGCGCAGAATTTCGAATAAGTTTAAGAAAGATGATTGCATAAAGAGCTTAAAATTATAACGACTCAAGCTAACTTTCATTGTTCTCCAAAAAAAATTAACTCCCCGAAACTCAAAAACAAAAAAAAACCATGTGTTGATGGCACTTTTCTTTGCTTCTGGTGTTCAAGAAACGAAGTCTGGAAGGTAGCAAGCGCAGACGAGTCTTTCACGTATGTCATTTATCAACACTTTTGTACTAGGCCAGCTAACCAAAGCAGAGTGCCTAAGCCAACTCGGTTTGATTTAGTCAAATTATCATGAGCAATGAAGACGGATGTAAAGCTAGTTTCAGCTTTATTCATAAACCTTCAAGTCGATATAATTTGAAATTTCAGCCAGACTAATTGTATAATATTAATGCTGATCCTGAAATACGAATCAAAACAACTTAAACCTACCACATACCCAAATACAAAAAGGATAAAACTCATTTAGTTAAAGCTTGTTATAACTTGCACGACTATTAAGCAATTATTCAAATCTGATTATCATCCAATCTGAGGTATTGCCCATTGCTTAATTCGCCCTTAACTTCATTTAATTTGTCTTATTTGTTGTTTTTTCTATTATGTTTTTTTAATAAATAAATAAGCCAATTAGGGAAATTTGTTGACTTTCCTAACTCCAAAGGGTTACAATATTTTGTATCAAAGTTACGACCAGCCATGTTGTTCTATTATTCTATAATCTAAAAGGGTTTTGCAATAGCCTGGTGAGGTTTTATCCATTTTCTCACGGTACAAGAACGCTACCGACCTGACGAATTTAATAGAAAAATCCAATTAAATCCATCAAAAAGTTAAAAATAATAATCTTGCCAATTTGGTCGACATTATTACCAAGTTTTGTGGAGTGCGCCAAGACCGCTCTCCTATTATTAAAATACTGTGAAAAACAAATATAATAAAACAAAGCTTGGGTGAATGACTAAAGTTCAGAAACGGAATAAGATACACAGTAACAAAGAATCATCGCTAACAACGTGAATTTATCAAATTTTGAAAGTCTATTTCATTTGCAAAGATTCCTGTTTTGCATACGAAATTGACGGCAAATATCTCCGATACGTAGGGGGAGGAACACGGAACTTATCGCCAATGTGGATCACGTACAACAAGGATGACTGTTTAGCACACTAATAAAAATGAACTGGTATAGATAGGATCTGAAGTTTGCATTCATAAATCCGTTGCTATTCGAATTTGGGAATGTTTTTTTTTTTGTATTTACGAACTTTTGTTTTGGTATTGCTCGCATTGTTTTCTTTTGGTTTGCGTTTTTCGTCCTTTTCTTGTTATCCAGACTTTCCGGAATTGTTTTTTTTATTTGCCTGTGAGTTTGTTGGAATTTTAAATGAACATAATGATGAAGCTCTTGTATGAAATCATTTACTAATAATGAATGTAATGTGGACAAAACAATTCATTAGCGTCATCTCCTTAGAATCTACAGATTTTCAAAGTGAGATTTTTTTTTGAAACGTCATTTCGTCAAGTGAAACAAAGATGTAATGTGGCAACCATGAACTCGACTTATGACAAAAGTCATATCGTTGCAACTTGAAGTCAAGATTTGTTGTTATCTATACAAATATCAGGAAGGTCAGACAAACAGATATACGATGTAAAAAGAGAACTTGGGTAATTATTTAGTAATAAGTCTTAAGACACCAAGGTTGTAAAGTAGAGTTTGCAATAAAGCCACTAGCCTGAGGACTATAAAAAGTGGGTGCACTTTCAAAAAGCACAGATTATATGGAAGCATTCCATCAAGAGCTCCTCCATTGTTCTAGACCTGGCACTCCGCAATAGTGTTAAATGTTCAAATTTAATGTTTAGGAACATATTTTCTTAGTTTTCCTTTTTTTTCGAATCCCTTATTTACTACAATTTCTTGAATACGTTGATAATTACATCTTAAATACGTTCCAGAATCACAAGATACACTTGTCTGTAATTATTTATTTTAAAGAACATACCATTATTATCAATATCTCAAGTTACGATCGCAAAACAAGTACACGGATGTTACACGCATTATGGTAGGAAATAAGATTTCGCACTTACACCACTATAAATAGTATTATAGATTCACACATTTCTACAGTTAGTCAACATAAAAAAATATTTTAACCTTGGTATCGTTTTAAATCCTTTTATTTCCCATCTGGAAGTTCTCACTTTCATTCGAATTACAAGATACCTTGCTATCTTGCTTACCCGTTCCAAACAAATGTATCTGCGATGCTATCAGAAATTTTAAATTAAAAACTATTGTTTACATACTTTTAGTAGACGCGGAACCCTTCATGTGAGATACATTCACATTTCACTACATTTTTATTTTCTCACAATAAAGATCTAAGCCTGCTCGTCATAGTAATGAGATGCTATTTCTTTCATTCTCTTTTCCAATATATTTATATGTATATATGTATGTATGCATATGTATATTGTACATCCTTGCATTCAACAGAAGTATGTATGCACATGTCCTGAAAATAAAGTACAGTTTATATGATGTTTCAAAATAAAAGCTCTCCAAAGTTCCTCTTGACACTTCTCCTAATCAACTTGAGCAGTTTCTTGTCTCTTTCTGTCATCAATTAAAAATAATTAATTGTTCTTTGAAAACACAAGAATCCTTAAATACCCAAATAAGGTTGAAAGTGTTTCTGAGCCCTGAATATGAAACGAGCAACTTTCAGAATGCATACGCATCAACAATTATGAACCATCTTTCAGGTGCTCATATAATAAAATATTTTAATTTTCTTCGAACGCTCTTATCGCATACTCTTTTGGTTTTACCTTTCTATGTATGTAACCATTGATGTTATTGGGTTATTAAACTATTCAAAACAAACTCAAAACTCAAAATGTACGGACAGGCAAATTTATATAATAACAAAAATGAAAGAAGAGGCTCGTAACAAGGTAAACATTTTTTGAAACTTACCACAAACCCACTCTTCATCCGCTCTGTTGGAGTCTGATTTATTTCTACTCCTCTTTTACCACCCATTTGCAAACATGGCCATCACCACTACTGCAATTGCCTTCTGCTTAGCATAGGTGATTTGAATATGTGTGCACGAATCCCGGAGGATTTCTTTTTTCATTTCGTAGGGGACATGCCCGGCACATTTTGTCGCACACTTCTTTGCAAAATTAATACGAATTTATGATTCGGATTTGAATTTTTCAGCAGCATTTGTTGCATGGCTGCTTTACCACGTAGATATAGGCACGATACGTGCATGAGCTAGGCTGATGAGAGCTGATGCTTACAGACGAGGTGCTAAACAAAACGCTTCATAATCCTCCGTTGTCTCCATTTTCATGAAAGTATCGGTAATGAATCCTACACGCTCTGTAAACATTTACACACCACATCAACAATTTAAATTATTCCCCTATTCTTCTCCACCACCAGGATGGCGGAATATACATATGTGTGTCTGAGCATCTATATCACAATAGCCTACTAAGGGCGGTAGACATCCGAAAGGACTGTGACGGCACCTGATGACGCTGTGTTGCTTGGCCTTGCTTAACGATAACGTATACTCTCTTCAGCTGTCTAGCAAAATGAATATGTAGACTAGAGCCACGGCTTATGGTTTTCCGATTCCGCCATTGATGCATATTTTTGCTTCCGCCCTGGTAATTGGGTAGGGAATCATTCATTCTCCTGCTTTTCACGTTGTTAATTCCGTTGATGTTCTTGTTGGCATCTGTTAGTTATCGTCATTCCCCGGTTCCATTGTTAAGATTGTTTCTTTGTGACTGAGAGGAACAGTGGATGCGTTTACTTGAGCTGTATTCACTTTTAAGAACAACCCAGCAACTGAGATGATTATACCACAAAGTAAACTTTTCAGAAGATACTTTAGGAAAGCATCTAAATGATGCCCTTCCTTATTTAACAGCAATTGTTTGACAATGTCTTCTTCAAGAAAAATGAGTTTACGTAGGAGAAATACAACTCTGCTGCAAGGTTTATAAGGAGCCAATTAAATATGCCCAACAAAAGATGTAAGAGCTTTTGTGCATCCATACAAGCATGTAAGAATACTAAATTCGTTCAAGTTGTGTGGTAATAAATATGATAATAGTGTTATTTTTTTAATACCTCTTCTGTACATTTATATTTTTTACATTTTACATTTATCAAAAGAAATAGAAAGGAAATCCGCATCCGCATCACATGCAATATTTTGTTGGATGACATTTTTCTTACAAATACCATTTTAAAAATATTTTGATATTAAAAAGATAATTGATCATGAGGGATTCAAGCCTTATTCTTTTAAAACAAATATTATTATGCTGGTTTTTGGTTGGTTGTTGGATTGATTTGACTGTACGTAAATCCAAAGATGCACCAAATATTTCAAAATTCTCCTATAACTTTAAGAAAATTCGAAATTAAAATCTAAGCTCTGTAAAGCTTGATTATTCCTTTGAGATATTTTGTTTTGTTTTATTTTGTTAGTTTAATCACTTAATTTACATATTTTCGTAATTTTGAAAAAAAAAAAAACGATAAGTCCGGTAGATTATGGACGGCTGTATAGATCTCGCTCATCCACTGATATAATTTCCGTCAATTCATGATTTGTTGGAAGAATAATCGAGCGATGGGAGCTTTCTTTCTTTTTCTCTTTGAAACTAAACAATCAATATATGGAAAATCTAAATTTTGAACTCTTCTTCCTTTTCACAGATCCCTGAGGCTTCCAAATTGTAATTAATGCTATTTGCTGAAAAGATGGAAATTAGAACCTTCATCAAAAAAAGCTGAAAAAACGACAAAAAAAAATTGAATATGTTTCTAATTAAATTACATTTATCTTCTGAAGTATTTAATATGGTCGCAACTTCACTGGGGGAATCCTCCTGAAGAAAGAGTTCTGTTAACCGTAGGAACTTCTTTCGATCCTTTGAACAAACGACCAGATCCGTTGCAAACTCGGTTCATCAGTCAATTGTCAAATTTTGAAGAAAGGGTCAAAACCGAAAGCTAGATATTTTCTTCTTTTCAAATATATCATTCGTTTCGAATGTGACGCTGTACCTCCGATTATTTCTGATCAAATTACCGGTTTTGATTTTTGAATACACAAAAATGCGTGTCAAGCCATGCATTCCTTCATATCAAAAAATTTCGAGGCTATTCCTTCTGACTCCATAACTTCTAGAATAACTCAACTCCTGACAACTTTAATATCAGCCGCTACAGACTCATATAAACCATCCGAAATAACCATTGCACGAAATTCAGATTATTTTTGTGAGTGTGAATACATTATTAGTCTTTTGCGTTAAACAGTTCGGGAGACCTCTAAGAATTAATTTCAGTTCCGTTTTTTTTAAGCACAATTACCACTACTTCTATGATTAGATTTTAGCTTTTAGCTCGTTTTTATTTTACAAGATTAACATAAAATTTCTGGAGGCCATGTAGATTTCCTTGTTTTTGCATGGAAAAGGAATGTCATTCAAAAGGAAGACGTTTCGTAAGAAGATTAAGCTTAAAATAAAACTTTACATGGTAGCTTACGAACTCTTTGCTCAGTCGATTCCGTAAGATTTGTTTATTTCGGATCTCCGGAAAAAAAAAACAAATTGAAATCAGCGTCTTATCTCCGTTGCAATGTTCGAATGCACAAAAAGAGGCACTTTGCACTTAGTATTGTGCCGTTTTCTCCATCCGATTGATTCAAAAATACTTCTGCCAGAGCGTAAGTCACAGCGAGTCGAATAGATCTTTTCAAAATTCACAAGACTTTCAATACTCCAAGCAGATTAAGCGTCCTCAGTCGTAGTGGTGGTATTTCGTAAGTCGCTAGGTAATTTTAACATGAAATACTTTGGCTGTGGCGGAGTCGTTGTATGTCTTTTTTGCAGTTGAATAAAGCAGATAGTATAAGCCCAACACTGTGTGCTATGGAATTGATTTCAGCGGATGGGCACAGGGCATGGTAACAAATATAAATTACAAAACACGGGAGAGAGAGGGTGTGATTGCTCCACTGCACTGCTTAAAGTGGATGATTTATTCACGGGGGCGGTGTTTGTGTCATCAGCGTAATTTGTTTAAAATACTCCCAGCATGAATTGTGGACTTAAAAGCAAGCAATGTCCGTTGGCGATACTCAGCTCAAGGATCACTTCAAGTGTGGTGGCGCATGTATGTGAAATGGAATTTTGTGACACTTGATCCTTTATTCTGTAAGTCGTGGCTTTTTAGTTTTAGCAATTATAACCATACATATTTTACCTAAAAAAGGTTAAAAAAGAAAAATACATTTTAGTACTACTAACAACTAAATTCATTAAAAACGAGAGCAAAAAAATATAAGGCAGTTTCTTTTTCGAAAGTGACGAAGAGTCAATGTACATGGCATTACATAATGGATATGTTTCAGCTGCAGAACAATCCAAAATTGTCGTTCCAACAAGATAGCTCAAATAGCCCGTCAAACTCGTTAGAGAAATTTTTAAACAATGAAAAAGCTTAGTTACGAAATCATATTGAGTGATTGCTTTAATAATTTAAATCAATCCTCATTGCCAAACTTCCGTTGCCCATTTACTTACCAGTCGTCACGGTCGCTCACTTCCTACTCGCATCCTTAATTTAACATATTTTCGATTTATCCTTAAGTGGCCATTAGTTATTTAAGTAATACCCAAATTATTTTCCATTCTAGAATAAACTCCCATCGGGACAATACGTTCGAAGGTATTGGGTTAAATTCGCTTTACCAGCCACCCACTCACACATACGTTGGATCTTATTTTCTTTCGTCGTCCGGTCATCCTTCGGCACTTGCGAACCGTATTTATTCGAATGAAATTGTTTTGTGATGAAAAGCGAACGTGACCTGAAAGCGTTCTACCTAAATTACAATCTTCTCCCCCATGCGGGGGGCAGTTTAGTCCTTAAGGACTTGAGGTTAAGGACTACTGAGCCGCCACCCTACTACGTTTGGGCCTATTCGCTTCATACATACTGGATATAACGAAGTTTTATTTCCGCCACCTGGGGCACCATACAGTTTCCCCCCATTATAGTGTGCAATGACATTATCAAAATTGCTTCCGAAACGTTAGAGTTTTAATCTTCCTCTACTCGAGCGGTAAGTATTCAATAAAAACCGAAAACTATTATACGCCATTGATGAATCCTGAACTCAAACAAATGGTAAACACTACACGACCATAAATATCCCGTAAACCTTGTCCAGTATTATTGGAGATATTTTTGAATTCCATATTATTAAGAATTTTATTTTATTGTCTGTCCAGGACTCCTGCTTCACAATAGTGTGGCATTTGCCATTTCATATTCGATTGCGCTAGTGCGCCAGAAAAATAGCACAAACATGTAGTTTTCTAGTATTTGCCCTCGAATCCCAAATGAAATCTTGAGTTTCTAATAAAAAAATAATAAAAAACCAAAAGATTTTCACGACGAATGCACAAGAGCGAGATTGACTGCGAACAATGACAACAATCGCAACAACAGAACAAGGATAAAAAAAATGGGGGAAATATGGCAGTTCTATGCAGGAAACACAAGAAAAAAGAATATTAAAAAAAACAGTGGGTAAAAAATGTGCCAAGAGTTAATAATGGCTGAAATAGAAAACGGTTTGTTTTTTATATCCTGCCACAGGATTTCACCATTGATGTTATCGATGGGGTTTAGGAGGGGTCGACGGTTTGTATGGGTAGAAGAAGGTTAGAGTTTCATGTCAATTGATGCTCGACTCTCTTTTGTTCCCCAACATAACGAAAAGGGGTGGAAAGAGTTATTTATATTGATTTTGAACTTTAATAAGACTCACTTCCATATGCGGCGCATTCAATATTTCCTACATTTTGCTATGTATCATAAGACATATATTTTTCATATATCTATGAAGAAATGACAGTTTGATATATATATATTTATTTTAAAATACGATCATTCGATAGGATGTTATGGGGTTGAAGCTCATGAGAAGACTCGGGTCTTCATCTTTTTGCTTTTCCAATAGCTAGGTGGCACTCGCTATAAATGAAATTTCGAAAGTAAGCAGAAGGTAAAATAAAGTGGCATACAGCAATGGCTAAACGTTATCCAGATGGTGTCGCCGAAGTAAATTTGGTCAACAAAAAACAAATGAAATCAAAAAACCAAGAAGAGTTAAATCATCTTCATTAAATTGCTTTCTGTAATTGAATGAAATATAGGTTCGCATTTTGATCTTCTTGAAGGAAAGGCTAGGAGTTTGTCATATGTGAAGGCTGCCTCGCAGTACGATCTGCTGCAACGTCCTATTTTGTTTTCCTTAAGAATAGAAACAAGTTAACAATGGCATGACCTACTTCCAAATACAAGTGCGAATTATATTGAAAAAGTTTGACGGATGCCAAACATTATGCAACGAACGTGAGACTTTTTGGTGAAGATGAACTTTCCGTCATAGGTCATTGACTCTTGCATCGTCACAAAAGTAAACTGATGGCCAGAAGTCTGCCGTATCGGATTGGTAATTCTTAATCTTGAAATATCAACACGTTTCTTCTTTGTTTTTGCGGGTACCATCCTGGGTACCTCGATTATGTGAAGCTTATTATTAAGGATCTACTGACATCAACTAAATGTCTGATGGTGTCTCTTTGGTAAGCTAATAAAATATATTCGACTTTTTTCACAGTTTCTTTGCTGTGGAACGGAGACTTAGGTCCATTACGATGATCGATTTTGGAGGATATTCTTACCAGCGTGGTCTCCCCGTGTGCAACTGTTAAAAATATGGGAGATCGGAGTCCTTAAATGATTCATGAAAAACCTCGGGTTTGTTTTTGTTCGATATTTTTTCCAATCAGAGAAACTCGACTTTGTTTTTCTTCATTTTATTATGATGATGCTCAAAACTAGTGAGAATTAAAGCAAGCTTTCATAGTTTCTTAAAGAAAATCATAACTTCTTTATCACATCTGATATATTGGAGAAAAAAACGCAGTAGCTCTGAAGTTAACCACATAGAACTACACAAATATTGTCCAGTGACTTCCTTCATGAAACTGCCGTGTTGTTTTGCTTGACGTCATCAAGCTTCATCTAAATAACATGTGAAGTGGGTCTATTAGAGAGCATAGATATAAAGGGCGGATATATCCTTTAAATTTAATTAATTTGAGCCAACTTATTAATTCCAACGTAGACAGCCTTATATACTAACTTTGTATATACTAACTTTGTTAGAAATTTCATAGTATTATCATATCATAGTATTTTAAGCTCGACTTAAAAGGCTGGCAAGTCAACAGAACTTTTATTTTAATTTAATTAATTAGATTCCAACTTCATATTGCCGTTTACCAAGTAAAAAAGAGCTCGCAGCATAGGCTTTGAGCAAAGCTTTTAACTTCAGTTAATCCGCGAGCAATCAAATTTTTTCAAATATCCCACGCATACTAATCCTTCAACAATTAAAATCACATTATTCTTTCTGTGTTGCATGACCCGAAAATAATTTCACTTCTTATCTGAATGGACAAATTTGTCGCACAAATGCATCATCATTATGCTCTTCCCTAAAAGTATAATACGATGCGCCTGCTGCTGTATTTACATAATATCAATCTTTGTTTGGAAAAACAACAAGTATATGGAAATTGGTAACTTACAAACCGTTCTTTAATTGTCTCACGCTATGAAAATCCCCAATCAACCCACATTCCACGTGTTCAGCAATCAGCACGAATACATCCTGCGTAAGCTCACAATCCAATCCTACCGAACAATGAAAATTCACACCGGAAAACTTAATGCCACGGAATTTTCTATGAGACAATGCAATCGAATTCAGGTCGGCGAATTCCCAAGACCAAAATGCCCTTTTTTCCGCTCATCCCGAGTGCCTGTTTGCCTCTGTCCGAGAAAAGCATACGTACTCTTGACACTTAAAGTCATTGCCGCCACACGGCACAACAAAACGCACGTTCACTCATCCATTGGTCCCAAATGAGCAAATAAAACGCCAAAGGCATGCCATTCAATTGGCGCCCAATGAAAGTATTGAAATCCAATTTTCCCCCAATTCACGTGCTTGAATGCATGATGACGAACTTTCCCGCTAAGGTTTATGTAGGGGTAACTCATTCAAGCTTTCAATGGTGAATTCCAGAGTTTCCAAATTGTCATGCGCAAAAGCAGGCAGACTGAGTGATTCGTTGAGTACATTTTCTAGCAAGAATTACCAGACAAGATGCTTCGAGCTTTCAAAATGCAAACCTCCCCAATCGTGACGAATAATCCGCTGCTTATAGTTGAATTAGTCAAAAGTCGTAGGTGCTACATGCCGGATATTCGAGTTCGTATAACCGTTGTACGCTGGACGCGATATATGTATCAGTGAATCAGTGTGTCGCGATCCTGTCCTATGACGATTAAAGAATTTTTTGCCGGTTCAATAGTGCGTGCGTCTAAATAAAAAGATAAATGTGATTCCGATGTGATTAAAATATAGATCGTACTTGTAAGTGCATCCCTTGGCATAACTCCAAATGCATATAGTGATAAACAGTAAAGGTGAATTGGAACCACTTTAAGTTTCGCGTATCTAGCCTTTTCCTGACCATTCTTCGATGCTGCTTCCTTTATTCAAATAACAAAAACAAAAAAAAATTATCACATCGTTTGCTCTATATACTCCAGCACTATGGAGATACTGTTCAGACGTTGTCCAGTGAACGATACGATTTAAATAAATTCGCTGTAAAGTTTTTAATAACTTTACGCGCTGATATGGTCCTCCACTGTGGATATTAAGGAGGACGAAAATGGGAACGAAAACTATTTTTTATATTTGTTTTTTTTAATGAAACTTTGCCAAAAGTTTTTTGTTTTCGTTTTAATTTTATTCCTTTATCTTGAACTCATTCGCCGTTGTAGTCTTTTTTATGTTTGCACTTTATTCGGATGCAGGATAAGTAGAAGTCTTAGAGACCGGTTGTTTTGAAAATCACCAATGACTTTCATTTCGCTGTGCGTCAAAAGATAAATTCAGTGAAAACAAAACAGTTGAAGTGAAAACGTTTTATTATTTTTTTCAGTTTTTTATGGCACAAAAGAAATATAGTTGTTCAAAGATCAGTCAGTATGATTTCTAAGTTATATAAATTTGAAGAGATACATATTCGGTCGTCGTTATGTTTTCTTGTCTATAAGTCGAGGCTTATATAGTTGGCGGTTGACCTAATTGAATAACCATATTCAAAGAAATAATTAGCAGATTTTGGTTCTCAATGTTTTTAATTAAATTGATTTTTATTCAAATCGAAAAATGTCATAAAACTTACCAAAATAATGTCTGTAACTTTACAATGTTGTATTCATGCAGAAAGTATTGGTACAATGGTACAGTACAGGCATTTAGTTTTTTTTCAATGAATTTTGAGAAGATCAATCTTTTTTTTTGTCCTAAAGATAAGAGTAAAATACAAAAACACAAAGACCAATATTGACATTTTGACGAATACATAATATTTCAACAATAAAAATACTATGATAAACAATACTATTCAGCTGATTTAAGATCTTCCCATATATATACCGCCACGCCGGAAGTTAAATTGCCCATACAATGCGAAGTTCATTCATTTTTACACTTTAACCCCAAATGGAAAGTTAAGCTTATTTGTGAGCAGAAAAGCAAATAAAACCGTTTTCCTCAATCCGTATTTGTAAAAATAAAAGTTATAGTTTAAATGAATTCAAAGGAAAAACGAATCTTTCATCAGTTTTAAAAAGAATCTCAACCCAATTGTTGCCATAACACGTTGGCACGGCTCTAACAATAAAAGGATATACTCCAAAAACGATTATTTAGCTTTCAAATGAATCTAACTACTTTCTTCACATCTTCACTCCATTGTTGCGATGAAGAATTTGCAAGATTCGAGCTACAAAAGTTTATCATGTAAATGTATGTCATTCGATAGGCATCTTCAAAAGCTTCCAAACGAATCTAAATCAATGTCTTCTTTGACTTTTTGCTCTCTGTCCTATAAAAGATATATCTTAGGCTAGATCTTGTAAGTGTAGGGCTAAGGCTATACTTCGATGTAAAGCCCATTAAAACACAAACTACCCATGCATCTAAAATATTTTCAATGTTAAAGCGGTGAAAAAATGCTTACTTCATGGAATTAAATATTTCTAACTTGTTGAAATGTTTTAACAAAAAAAATATATTATTTTTCTCTATTTGTTAAAGATACTTACTTACAAACTTTAAATCGAACTTTGACTCAGCTCTTCTGATGTACATATGAGGAACCCATTCCTGATTTGCGATTCTCCAATACATTTAACATAGATTGGAAAATCGAAATTAATATAATTATTCAGTTAAATTTAGTTGCAGAAAGAGCAAGTATCAAGTAAATCTAAGTAAGAGTTGGCTTCGATCCAATAAAGCCACCAGTTTTTTCACTTATCGTAACTGACTTTCTGGTACGCTACCGCAGTAGGTAACTCAGATCCGTACTTTTTCTTAGTACTTATTGTTAGACAACGAAATACATAAAAAGTTCTGTGCTTATACTTTGTATCAAACATTGTATATAGTATATTGATTGACATACTCCTTGCTTGATAGACGTGGCGTTTAGAACGTGTTTTGGGTTTTCAGACCCTTTCAATAGTAAAAGTTCCCTCAATATCTTAGAAAGCTGGCACGGGGTTATACTTGATACTTTGATCGAGCGACAAAACTCAAAGGAGACAAAAACATCACAAACTCAATAGACTATTTTCGCCACTGTTGTAAAGTCTCCTGTCTTACCATATTTTATCACTTTTATCACAAGCAGTGCTCTGGCGAATTAGCCAGTTGCATTCCTCTCCCTTATCACTGGCACCGTAACATCCGCCTGGCGAAGAATGTCCATCAGTTAACACATAAGCCACACTTCGGTCGTACAGTCAAGTATAGAGATTCATTTTTTAGCCACACAACACGAATGTGGAACTCTCCCCACACTCACATTTTAAGGGTATTCATTACCCCTTATACGCGTATGAATTATAAAAAAAAAAAAAAAAAAACAGACTTCCTCTTTGTTCGTTTCTGTCTTACATTGACATATGTACATACATATATCGATAAATATAATATGGAGTTTTGCGTGTTGTGATTTCCCTATATGTTGCTACTATACATTTATTCCTTGTCTGTCATAAAAGTAGTCTTTAAGTAAAATATATTATAAAAAGCGAAAGGTTAATAGGCCTGTTACAATTGCTCTCACTTCATTCATGACGGTGGAGTGTAATTTTTTTTTATATTTACAGATTTGTCTAACTCTCGGAAGCCTTGTGCTTATTTCTTGGAAAATTTGTTTGGAATAACAACGAAACACTCTTTCTTGTATTTTGAAAAAGAATATTTTCATATATCCGACACATACCTAGATCTAAGTAAAATGAGACAAATCGAAAATCGTAAATTATGTGTAACCTTGTATTCGTATGCTCGGTGATTATACAAATGATTGATTTTAAACAGTGACATTTAACCATCTTTTTGTGAACTAAAATAAAGTTGAGTTTCATAACTTCCCTAAGAAAAAATGCAACATATAGTATAGTACGTTTTTTTCGTTTCCTCAAAGGGAAAAACGGAACCTTCATTGCGCGAGTCCGACTTCCACTTGGCCAGTTTTTTGAGGTGTGTGATATAATAATGGGTTTTTTCATATATTTTTGCGCAAAGCCGAGATTTACAAATATCCTAACCATTTCGAGTGCCGAATTTTACTATTAATTACTAAACATTTTATAAACAATGGGAACGTTTGATTGTATTTTTTACGCACAAGTGAATTCTTCTCGAATTGTGTTGGTCTTATTAATGAGCTACTAAGGTCAAACAATTCTACAAATCTGAACAAAATCTTGATAGTTTCAAAGTTTATTTATAAATGATATATTATTCATTATATCTCTATTTTTTCGCAACACTGCAAATGGGAAGCTAGTGCTCACAAATTTATATAACCAAATATTCCGATGCAGCAGAAAAAATAACATTTCATATTCAATCAGCTATTTGTATCAAAAAATTATGTGAAGATTTCGATTGACGTTAGAGCTATCAAAATCCATACAGTAAAAAATAGTCCTCTTTTTCCATATTTGTGTTTTCCATTCCCATTGTATCTTCCATCCATTTTTTTTAACCATAACTGAGCTGATCAATCAAAGTGTCAATCAAGAGCTCGTCGTTATGCACAAAAAATGTGTTTCAATCTTCATTAATGTGCATTCGTTTCAAAAAATGTATAAATATACTTTAAAACGATTTTAAATTTCAGACGTGATTTAGAAGCAATAAAATAGTCCAGAAAAGATGAAACTCTATTGTGGCATGTCAATCCCCATCAATAGTTACAAAAGCTTTGTCACGTTTTGCATTTTCTAACTACAAAAAAACCTCATACGTTTACCAAATTCAACGTAATGGACACATTTTTCTTCTTAACATACGTTTCCAATTTTAGTTCCTAACTGATAATAAAATATGAATTGAAATAGATTTCCTGTTCCGACAATTCCTTGCAAAAGAGTAAAGGCAAAGAAAAAATTTACGATGAATGTATATGGAACTTCTCCGACGCGATGTAAGGAAATGGTACGAAATAAAATTAAATGTACCATTAGGCCCGGTGTGGGTCCTGGCTACAGACAGTCTCCACACTTCGAATCCAGAAATCTCTTAGGATCCTTCCGCATTTGTGTGCGCTCATGGGCAACAATATAAATTTCATTTACTACATTTGCTGCACAAAAGGAAACTCAATAAGGGCAGATTTAGTTGCTAGGAATTTAAGCCATCGAAAATTTACTTTATCTGCGCTCGTTTCGCCTTCTCTTTTTTTTTGGACCATTTAAGTTGTCAATATGACAGAAGTCAACATAAGTCCTGATGAAGTGCGCATTTTCGATTTGCCATTTATTTATTTTCATTCCTTGTAGTAAAAATTGGGATTATGATTTTTTTTTTGGATTTTGTCCCGCATTTTTATTTTATTCTTTTCCGGTAAGGTCCAGTTACCATAATTGGGCGGAACGTGCTTAACCATCAAGCTTAGCGTATATTTTATCCGCGAAGGGAAACCAGGAGGGATGCAATAAATGTTTAAGGAACCGGAATTTATTTGGATTATGCTCTCTTTTACTCTTTCTTCCTTTTTAACGTTTCTTTCCTTTTTCTTGATTTTAATTAAAAACACTAAAGCTTGGCCGGGTCAAGAATAAGGATAAGCAAAATACACGCGCGATAAAGGCACTGATAACATTATTAATTTAGAAAAATGAAATGAAATTCCTTTGACTCTGTATTTGCTAAGGAAGCGGCAAAGTTGAATTGAATGGAAAAACTTTCCTCCTTTCAGTTACGTGTATATGAACTAACAGAGGCAGTATCAGAGAAAAAAAAGGACTCTTGAGTTAGGTCAATACAGGAACGGTTACGCTCAATAAAACCCCAGGATACTCAATAAACATTGCAAAAGTTTTCAATAATTTTTT
The DNA here is from genome assembly GCA_963555765.1 of Orthonevra nobilis. Lineage (NCBI taxonomy): Eukaryota > Metazoa > Arthropoda > Insecta > Diptera > Syrphidae > Orthonevra > Orthonevra nobilis. The sequence continues at coordinate 50,446,397 of OY743224.1, forward strand.
CGCCCTTTCTTGTCAGAGCGGATGAGATGAGGACATAACTCCGGAAAAACGGACAAAACTAAACCAGTGACACCATCGACATCTTGTCACCGACAACGGCAGCGTTCTTCGAGCTCACAACAACATAATATTACGATTATTGTTAATGCTGCCCACTACCACAACTACAGGTCCTGATCCTAGTGCTGATGGTGCTGCTGGCTTAATGTTTGCGCAATGTTCTGAGAGGCGACAACCTCTTGTTAATATTGTTGGTGTAACGACAAAAGGCTAAAAGTTAATTGCCCTGATGCCGGGCATAGGAAGGTCGTAAATGTGAGACACTGGCGGCGTGAGAGTGAAGGACGAAGGACGGCTAATTTCTGTGCGCTTAAAGCCTGTATATGTTTGTGTGTCTTATAAATATAAGCATCCGTTCAAGTTTGTATAACGTCCTGGTGAAAATTGGTGTTGTCTTTCGGTTATGTTTGTTGTTGCTGTTGTTTTTGTTGGTGGTGTTATCGGTCCTTTTATGAATGTCCCAAAAATTGGCGCCGTGCGGAAAATACTCTTTAATGCAACCCAAGAAGACGCAGGACTCTTGTCGTCGTGTAGAGGAAATGTTAATATCCCTTAATAGGGGGATTATTGGGGATAATGTTTCCGGATAATTGCTGTGGATATTCGCGTAATTGAAAATTAATATTTGAGAATTGTGTGCGTTCGGGTGTGTGACAGTGTTCAGTACTCTGCGGGCGCAACTTTATATTTCAACACACAAGGAGAACTGTGGATAACTTCTCGCCAACAGTGGAAGTGTTTGCTTACAAGCTTAGTACAAGTTAATTGCATCACTGGTTATTAATAATCAAAAAGGGGGGTTTTGAACACGCTAACAACAGGAACGACTCGATGTTGAGCTAATATGTCAGTTTGACATAAGATTACGATGTGATTTAATGGTGGCATCACTCCGAACGGATGTTTTCTTAACAGGTAAATTCAAATATAAACTTTAAATTAATTACATACATTTACATGAATGAAAACTTTAGTATTTTTTTTCTAAAAAATGAATGAGGATTGCCAGTGCTCCACAACGCATGCTGCACTTTGATTTTCAAATTGTTTGATTTTGCTCGCATTACTTCAAAGAAAATTGAACGATATTGATGTTTTAGATTTGACGCGCTGTACTCAAAACGTTGGCTGTTTGTGCACGCACGTATATAATATATATTAATATTTTCTTCTTAAAAGAAACGCTTTTTCTGAGATAGTAAAACAAAAAACAGGTAAAAATGTATTTAAAAATATGAGGCGGGCATCTATCTGCGGTTGGTGTGCTTATCTAAAGACCGCTTAAATATAAATAGAAAAAAATTCTACCTTCACCATTTGTGTGTGTGTGCTTTGTTTTTCGTCAATGGCGGATGTCCTTACCCGGATTGGAACCCGGGTCCTCGCGTAGTTTCTTTCATTTATTTGCCATTTTTTCGAAAAACAATTGCGACTTTGAACTTTTTCAAATATTTTGACCACATTGTCTAATACCTCTTATTTACGCTTTTTCTCGATGGAAAAACGCATTTACTTGTTTTTGTCAAAAGAAAAAATATTACAACCTGGAAATATTTTAGACTTTTAAACACATCGTAGTGTGATTCACACAAGACGGAAAATGTGTCTCACGGTGACGTTTAGTATCGAAGACGAGAGACGAGGCGAAAGACAAGCACGCCAAAAAATAAAAATGCAACCGAGGTAAAACACGCACTATTAAAGAATCATATTTATTTGTTTTGCTAATTGCATTTTTTACTGAAGTACGGAACTTTGCTTTTCAATTTAAATTTCTTCGATTTTTTTTACCCTTAATTTTGTGCTTAAATTATTTTTTGTTCTTGCCACCCTAAAGTCTTGAAATCACACTCAGTTACTGACTACAATTTGAACCATTCCAATTAAACAATAGTTCAGCTTAATTAGAGGTGGGTACGGTTTGATTTATCTTAACCCACACAATGGATTCATAACAACCTTTTCTTCATGAATATTAATTTTCAATTGAGCATTTGTTAAATGAGTGTGCTTCTCGCTCAGTATTCGCTTTTTTTTCCAATCGATTGTGCACATTTTGTGGAAGTCATTACCTTAATTATTCAAAATTTCTTCTCCATGAAATGCAGTCTTCAGCCTCAAGTATTCATATTTTAAACACTCACACAGGATAGATATCTAATTACAATTTACTATGCAATCCGACCACACATACTGAAGTGTGAAACGACAATGAAGTGGCGGACATATCCGTAGTGCTTGTGGGTAAGCGTATTTAGAATAGATCGATTAAGGTCGAGTAGGTTGTATCTGGATATGTGGGCGAACGGAGCGTCTTATATCACTATTAATTATATTGAAAGCTATTCTAATTAGCCATAGTGGCCTAGTTTATAGCTATAATGCAGCCCACAAATGACACATTCATGCGGTATGGATGTGTCTTCTACATGAGGACATGAAAAACGTACTCTATGCCTGTAACTTAGTTACGAGTAAATGTTAGGGTAAGCTTATGTGTGTACCTTAAAGAAATTGTCGTGGACTTTGTTTTTGCTTTCAGTGTACTTCCCTTCCTTGTACGAGTTTACTCTCACTTCCTTCGATGATGGTGTGATAAGGAAGAACTTCTACTTACGCCTTATTCGGTACTTTAAACAAAGTGCTAGGACTTAATTTAAGTACAGGTCGCGGCCGATACCATCGGTGTAAACTGGGTCGTGTCCTTACAGTGGATTTAAGAATAGAGTTATTATTGTTTGCTCTCATTCAAAAGTGTGTGCGGTTGGGCAGTGTTTTTGAATAGAAAGCCCTTGTAGAGAGAGAGAGAGAGGGGGGGAAGCTGTGAGAACACATCCCCGTTTTAATGTTTTATAAGGAAGCAAAGTGTGATAAGTTTATGGGGTTGTTCGAATTGCCCTTTAATATTTTTGAAAACGGTAAAATTTATGTTTATTTTTGAACTTAGCAGATATAAGAAGAGCATTACCCGTGAAAGGATGTTTTAAGGCGACTGAGTTCATGTCGTTAAGTTGGCATTAAATCGAAATTTCGGAAAAGGTGGTATCTTGTTTAGATTTTGATAATGAGATCAAAAATTAATTGTTCAGGGTTGATGGAATGTGCTCGTACTTAACATAGCTAAAATAAATCTTTTTTATGACTGTGACAAAGCGCTTGATGGTGGGATGTGGAATCTATCTAGGAAGGTGGGTAGGCCATGAAATGTCTAGATAAAGACAAGGGTAATTACATTGCATTTGGTTTTGGTTGAACATGTTTTTTTATTTTTCTTTAATGACACGATGGGAAATATATCTTTTACCCTTATAACTGTTTGGGTTGTGCTGTAAATATCATAACTGTGATGTTCTCTAAGTCTCTAATGTGTTTCACATACAAAAAAAACCGGAGGAAGCCCATTTAAGAGACATCTTTACATCATTATTACTAATTCAGCTCGTGGCCTAAATCATATGCATTATGGGCGTAAACGATATAAAATCAATCAATATATTTGCTTTTGTAACAGAAGCATAAGGAATACATGAGCGAATTTATGCTTATTATGCAAAACATTTATGATAAGATTTCAATCAATACAATTCTTGTTAATGGGTACGTTTTTCTTGACTTTTATTTAAAAAGTAAAATTAAGCAACCATTTTCATTTTTCAGTGAGTGGCACTGAATAAATAGAACCCATGAAGGTATAAATTTTAAATATCAAATTCTGAAAGCGGCCGCTTAAAGCTGTCAAAAAATAATAGCAGTCAAAAGATACGTATAAACCCAAAGTGTACTTCCCATTGACTTAGAACCATGAAATTTGGCATGAAAATGAGAGCCAACACTGCTTACCTTTCGTCCAAACTTTAATGCTTTTTAAATGCTTTAAGTTTTATAAAATTTTATTTCAAATCATTGCATACTCTCAATTATCATTGATACAATGGCCGTTTAAATCACTTTACCCCATTCAGTCGATTATAAAAGATTTACGTTCATGGCAAAAATTCTAAGGCACTGACTGCCTTCATTGATTATTTCCTACCCTCTAAAAATTACAACAACGCATCAAAATTCTTTATGGTCTTTGCCATCAAACTCGTCTGCCAACTCCGTCCTAACGACGCTCTTCGTCTACTCGAAGTATAAAAGTGCGTACGTAAGTATATTGACGATTGTTGTTTCAGGCGATTTATGAACTTGCTAAAACTTTAACTTACTTCTTCAACGTGTTTTACACATAATAATATATTGTTGCTGTCTGACACCTGGATAAATAACTTTTCGGACTCATGGGATCAATTTCTTCCTCAAAAGTTCCGTTTGTTCTCTGGCATAGCCCAAAGTTATGTTAGACTGGGCAATAACTTTCTTTTGTGACACTCTTAACTGTTATTGGAAAAGTGAAACAAGCCCATCAAATTGATAACAGAAGCATATTGTTATCAATTTGATATCGATACGAAATCGCAACACAATATATGTAGGCGGATATTTTTGTTGTATAAGTATGGCCAATGATTCTTTAAGTTAAATACCTTAGTAAGCCGTTCAAGTTAAAATCCTGAAAGGCAGAATCCCAATTTGAAAGCATATTTAATGACAATCAAAGATTTATTTACCTGAGGCTACAGAGCACAAGTTGGAAAGTTTGTTATTTGTTGGTTTGAGTGTACCATTATTTATCTTTGTCTCAAATCAAGGGCGTACGATAGACTCAAGGTTGCCTTGAATTAAAATTTGGGAAACCTTTTTATGGTCAAAGCCCCTGCATTTGACCCAACTACAAATTAATCAAACGATTTTGCGATAACTGTTTAAAGCAGAAATCTGTTTGTTTCAGAAAGGTCACTTCTGGGAAAACGTAGGCATAATTTAACATACAAGTTAAGTGAGACGAATCTTTAACTGATGTATATAAAACACACATTCTCTGAGCTGCTTATCATAAAATTCCTTGAATGTGATGAGCATATGTTATTGTTTTGCGGTACCCTTCTGGGGACCAATAAAAATTGGGGATACAGGACAAATCATTTAACACTATGGTGTTTAATGTGTGCGACCGCTTTGGCATTTACAAAATAAATGCGCGTATTTTTTGTTCACTGAAATACCATATAACCTGACTTCTTCATTGCAATCCAAAACTTAAATTATAAAACTTGAAAACTAAAGTATAACATATCTAAGGGGCTGTTCAGGTTGGTAATAAGTTTTTTTATGTAAATCGATGCTGGGTGAAAATTCGACCATTGGTCTGACAAATTTTATATAAGGAGACCTTATGACATATGGGTCTGAGAATTCTTTCGAACACCGTTAAATGAAGCTTAGGGTAGAATGAAGATGTTATCGGGTTGACAGCATATGCTGAGTATTCCATCACAAAGACGAAATATGTTCAGTGAAGTGGAGGAAGAGAGTTGCGAGAAGAAGTTAAAGCTTTTCATTAAGCTGAATGTTAAGTGCGGTATGCTCAGCAGATACACATGCTGGTGCTGATTCTGATTTGATTGGTTGTTATGAAAGCACCGTTTTAGGAAAATGCCATTGTGACTAGCGTATGAACTCAGAAGCAGTATTTGGTTACATGTTTAACATACGGATAGCCTATTTATTCTCATTCACATTTTGTTGTCATAATGATTAACTATCCATTTGTAAATCACGTCAACGATCACTTGTGCCGCTACATAATAAAAAGTTCTTTGAAGAGTAAAGCGCAACTAATGCAAACTGTCCAACTGCAATTGAGCGAAGTCTTAGTGCATTCAGATACGCTTATAAATAATCCAGTATGATCTCAGACGGAATGGTCATCAGCAAATAAAAAATTATCCCAAAATATAATCCAATGAATAGCCTAGAAAAAAGAATCAAAGTTTCCTATATGCCAACTGAATCACATGTATTTAAGCCTTGAATTTATTCTATATGAGGTCAAGGTTAGCTTAGGTAGATTAGATTTTGGACCTCAGAGACAACTATTACACAAATGCAAAAGAAATACTTAGACTTCCAAACCACGGACGATTCAAAATAAAAGAACGAACACACCAGTTGACAAAGCCTCAGCCTGTTGCCCTCTCAATGATCTTCATTCCTTATGTGGTGCCTTTAAAACCAATCTCTACACACATATTTACCGAAATATGGGATGATGATGATTTGTAGAGTTTCCAATCTAGGAACGTTTGATTCTATGTGTGATTTGATGTGATTGCCTACCAAAATGGCAAGTTAACATAAATTGATAGGGCTTACTTGTTTTTCGATTACATAGTCTCATCTTTCATACAGAAAAGCACTCATACCCTCCCAGAGGTCCATAATATGTATTGAGTCCTTTCTTCAACCTATCTTCTGCATTTTATAGAGAAGAATCGATCTAAAACATTCAAATTTTGAGTATAGTTAGTTTTGGAGGTGAAGCAATTATAAGAAAAAAGAATTTACCGAACGTAAATTCTTTTTTCCTTGCTGTGAAAACAGTCAGGCTTGGCGATGGTTCCATAAATGCCTAAGGATGACTCAAATTGTCGTAATGTTTTCCAAAATTTCCCATGGATACGTTGGTCAAGAAGTAGAGAAGAAGGTAATTCAAAATGCGAATGAATTGACCTTAACTCCATGGAACTGTTTTGGCACGAACGTGACATAAAGATTAGTAAGACAGGTAATCAATAATATCGGAAAACATTGCGAAGTTGATCGATTCAATGTCTAGAATTCTAGATTGACGGTCCAAGTATGAGGTGGACTTTCCACGAAATTGAGGACAAACTGTATTTAGTTATTCTGTTAGCCCTATTTGGTCATTTGGCTTAGTAAAAGTACTACTGATAGAGAAAATCATGTGAACAGGTATTCAATTTGCATATACTATTCGAATGACACCAATTTGGATTCAATAGCTTGATTCGTTCTCAAGATATGCGAGACGCACGAACGTGTTGAATTCCAAACAAGAACTTTCAGATGAGAATTTAAAGATATTTGTTTATTAAATAAGATTAAACAACAATAAATGAGCTATCCTTATTCTGTCAGAGCAAACATTTCATTTCCTGTATGCAATACCGAACCGGATTTGACTATTTTTTTAAATACTTATCATCAATTACTTAATGATATCATCGTATTAACTGATTTTTCACATTTATAAAGATTACTAAAAATATAATCCAAATAAATTGCAATTTCAAAGACACGAACATGTAAATTTGAAAAAAATTCATGACCCAAACTGTTGTCATAAGCTACGAATCTTCAAGTCAAAAATCAAATGTACAAATCATCCAGGCGAATTTATCACAAAGATATCTGTTTTCTCTTTGAAAGGAAAACTCAAAACTCGTTACTACTGATGGAATCACAGCAAACGGATTTCACCAGATTTTCTTACACAATTAGAGACTGCATTGATAAATTGTACTAATTGACGTTTGACTTCTCGTCGTCATCCTTCTTCACTTCTTCACTAATTGCAACTAGATCGTGACTATTGATTTCATTCAATAGAATTCGATACACAGTAATATAGAGCCTCACATACCACTTAAGTTACACCATACACTTTCATACATATATGCACACTTCCAGGCGGATCCTTCGTCGTTCTAGGTACATTTGGTTCGAACCAAATTATTATCGATTGCGCAGCCAGCAGAAGAGAAATTTTGAATACCTTCAACAGACTTCAATTAAAATTCAACTTCTGAAGTGTCATGAAAAGTGTGTTGGATTGCAGAGTGGAATATCAGACTATCATATGGCGTTGTAGGAACTTGCCGCCCTGTTGTACTGTCACGACTTAGAAATTGGGATATTCAAATTAACTCGAAAATTTTACATCTACAATCTACAAGAATAGTTATGTATGATTTGTAATTGGAGTGGATTCAGTTCAAGTCTTAGATCAGTGTTTGGAAAGTGTTAGCGGAGTGTTCGATGCAGTTACAGATGGAAATATCACGATGAAATCAATTGATGACGGGATAATGGATGCTTAATAAAAATGAATAAAAAGTTAAGTTTGTTTCTACTCGTAATAAATTGACTGGTAGTTATCAAATCAGAGTGGAGCGAATAACGTTAAAAAAACATGTCAATATTTTCTTGACTTTGCAGGATTTTGAATTGCTGGAATACTCGTAGGTTAAATGTATGACTTAATACCTTTAAGAACGAATGAGTTTTGCCCTAAATAAATTCATTAGCCTGTCATTTCAGGGAATAGGCTTAGGAAAAGAAACAAGAAACAAAAGGGATGAAGAAAATTCCCTCACAACGATTTTCATAATTGGAAAAAAAAAATAATTGAGAAAATCGAAATGTTTTACCAGTATATACCTTAACTCCGCGACCGCAATGTTCTTTATAAGTAAAAAGCTTTTCGAATTCAGTTTCACTCCAAAGAAAAAACATAAAGTCTTCCAAAATGCAATGAACTGTCAGCATTTCTTTGGTCGTACTAAAGAAAAACAATGCAAATTTTTCCCACGTACGATTACTGATGCAAGCCATGTTCAACAAAAGTTAAATATCTTAAAATGCCAAGTGCTCAAGGTTTTTCGACGAAACTTACGAAGATTCCTTATCCTTATCCATAGGCTCCTACTGCTTTTACGAAAAGTTAACCTCAATATCATGTCCCTTCAAAACCTTAGACCCCAGTTGTAAACTCCTTTTGCCCACTTCAAGCTACACTCTACAGCTACACTTTGGTTACAGATCCATAAATCTTTACTCAAAAAACTTATGCATTTTCGAGTACTTCATCTATTCTGTAAATGTAATTTACTACTGATGTTCAATGATGATTCAATTTTGTGTCTGTGTGCATATAAAATAACTTGGCATGGATTTAAACAGAGACAGGCAACTCAACTTAGTTCGAAAAAATATGGACTTCTACTGTTTATTCTTTTTATGTCATTTCATTTCTTTTAACGTATAATGACTACCATTGTCCCTTGCGCAGGATGGAGCATCAAAAGTTGGATAGCGGTTCGGAATTAAGCGGTGATTGGTTTCTTTTTTAAGGTTCCGTTCCTTAAAAGGAAAAACGGAACCATTATAGCATCACTTTGTTGTCCATCTGTCTGTCACCACCCTTTTTTCAGGAAAGCTCGGATGAAGTAGGTATCAAGTAGAAATTATTATCAAATACTTATGACTGCAGTTTTTTTATGACTGCGTCCCCTCAAAGCTGTAAAACCTATGGGGCACTCCCCGTTGACCTTGAATTATAAAATTTGGCAAAAAGCTATGTCTGATAGCACTTGAAAAGGGCCATTAAAAAATATGTTTATAAAAATCGCAACATAATTTTACGCCAAGGTGAAGGTTATGTATGAACGAATGTGTGAACTATTTACATAGAACACAAGTATGTACGGAAACTTTGCATAAGTTCGAAATCGCGGTATTTTCTGCAATGGCTCGAAAACACTATTGCGCTTTCCAATCTGATTTCTATTTGTGCTTTGAGTATGCAAACTAGTATTACAAGCCAAAAGTCTTAAGTCTTAGCGCTTCAGCCATCAACTCTGTTACAAATAATGGAGAACCTGGCAATAAGAAATGAGAAACAATTTAGAATGCACGATTTGATTTATTTATTATACCTCGGCGGTCGATAAACTCACACTTGAAAAGTTGACCGCCTTTCTTAATTGAGGGCACTGGTAGAACATGTCGCTCATTTGCCTGAAGACAGTCACACCTCAATAAACACAATTTTTTAATATAGTTTATGATACAAACATATTAGGAAATTCGTTTTTTAACTTCACTTCAATATACGCTTATTAAAAAAAATATTAATTACAAACTGTATCAAGATGACATTTGGACCTCTGAAAATTGCATTCTCAAAAGTTTCAATAAAAACTTTACTATATAACTGTATTAACCCCGGTGTACCATACTGACGGTCCAAGAGTTCAAGTTCGGCCAAAAGCACACCAACATAAAGGACCTGTTCGTCTGCAAAAACACCACCTGCACCTGTGCATCTCCTATTAATTTGCATGGCTCAGTCGTATCCCATACTAATTAACATACCAACTTTATGCATGATACTCATAGTGGTATTTTTGTGCATTAACCCGCGCATACTAACTATTTTGTAGCACGACGATGGTACAAGCACAGGCTATATTTTAAATTGTATGCAATATCCTGTTATCTCTGAGCGAAAGTCATGAATAAAATATTAACAAAAAACAAACTAAAAAAAAAAGAAGAAAAGTACCACCCACACAAAGAGTATCTCACTTCGCATCTCATTGATTTAACTTACCGGATGGCCGGATAGTCGGATACTAGAGTCTGTTAAAGCAATCCTTTGCATATGGAATACAAAAAGCCATGGAAATGACGGGGCTCAAATGTTTGAAACAATTTAAGTGCACAGACGAATGAAAGGGGAAAAAAGAATGGGCGGGCAAAAAAAAAATGCAAATTATAAAGTGAATTTAAAATAAGGAAATGCATTTAATTAGGACTCCACATCGAATGTGTATAATTTTTACACTTCTTCAACCATGGTGGGCCATAATACTCACCATCATGGTTGCGATTTCATTCAGTTAATTCCCTTTTCCGCACAAGGATATCAAATGTTAGCAGCTATGTCGTGACCTGCACATATGTCTGTAAAGTAAACTTGTATCTATGTTTGTATATATTGCTAGATGGTTGCACATTGACGTTAATAATGAGATATTTGTGCGAATTTATTGCTTGGCAAGAATGGTAAACAAGGACGAACAACTGCAAGCTCGACACGGTGACTCACAAATTACAGGTGAGATTCAAGAGAAACTTCAGCGTATTTCAGTTAATTTACTATGCGAAAACGAGGGTGAACTCTTGAATTACGTAGATGTTCGTCATCGGGAGGTGTACGGCTAAATTGACGTGGTTTGTGAGAGATGCTTGATTGAAAACACCATAAAGTGCGAAGGATGTGATCCAATAAGCTTTATTAAATTTCTCCCAAGACAAGGAGAAGAATAAATGCTTTCGACAAACTGCGGTACGAGTTGTTTCTATCTGTTCCTGCCCCCGTGTGCTATGAAATATATAATTAGACATGAATGAACATCACCACGGGATACATTTTGGATAATTAAATGTGATTTAATCTGATCAAGTTAAGCACATTAATTTCGAATTCAGTTTAACACATTTCCAATGAATTTCCTTATCAATTCGTTTTGCTGTCAGAAAATAAGAGGACATATGCACGAATTAGATACCAACGTGTGGTTTGTTGTTTGCATAATTATTCAAAAGAAAGCAATTCTCAATAAACAAATAATAACAAGTGAGTTATTGTCGCCAATGTTTCAATCCTCGTCCAACCACCAATAGTATCTATATTGCCTTACGACTTCAACTCTGTCGCGGTTTGATACCGCGGTCGTAGTTGACTCGCCCACCCACAGCTTTTCGACCAACGTGAAAGTTAAACGGTACCACTTATCTATCGTGAACCAGGCCTTTTCTATCAAGATAGAGAAAAGCTTCAAGAGGAATAAGACCGTTAAGGTGCACTGCCTCTTAGAAGGAAAGGAAGTCTTTGCTCTTGCAAATAAGCTTTATCAGAAAGTTATCCAATCTGATCAGGTTAGCCCCGTTTTAGAGGACATCATTACTATAGAATTTTTTGTACTCAGACTCTGGAGTTCTATATAAAAAGAGACAAGCCCCAAGACATCGTCTCTCGGAAACCCGAATCTTCTCATTAAGCTTGTTGACCAAAACGGGACATCCAAAGGCAAGGACAGGTCGAATGAGGGCCGTGTAGCAGTTCATTTACCTTGGCATCAAGTTGACTGCTGTGAAACAGTCTCTTTGTCAAGGCAAAGGCCGCTTTGGTTCTGGCCAGAGCAGTATCTATATGTTTGTTAAAATCTAATCAGATTCGGTATCTGACGACACGTTTTGCCAGTGGCTGTCCGTTAAGTCCAACGACAGAGAACATTCGGCACTTCTTTCTAGTATTTCTAGAAGCCTCAGGCAACGGAGTCCTACACAGAATGGTATCGCACTTTTGGAAATTAATCCTCAACTTCCAACCGTCGCAATATCCCTGAAACTTTTCGAAGTCACGTTGCAAATGACTAACGATGACCTCGATCATGTCATTTGCGTACGGTATGGGTTTTCGGACAGATCATACAAGATAGCTTGTGAAGATCGTAAATTAAATCGGCGAAAAAACAACAACTTGTTGTAGACCGTTGTTAATTTCAAAAGTTCCAGCAAACGTCACATTGTCATTTTACGATAATTTTTAGATAAAGCAACGGTTTGCTTATGCCGAGCTGGTCTTATTTGAAAATGAGCCCTGGCAACCATTCAATATCAAAGGCCTTCTCCAAGTCGTCAAAAAGGCAACCGCGCATTGTTTCTAACTTTTCTTCCATTGGATATTCGATACCGGTTAAGACGCGGCATATACGCAAACATGCCCCGCTAAAAAACCGAATTGGTTATTCGGATTAATATTTTTGTCCTCAACCCATTCTGTCAGAGCTCAGGTTTCGTAATAAGGGAACCAGACTTGGGAAGCATATTCGAGGAGGGGTCTAAAAGAAGTAATTTTGAAGTGCTTTGGCAACGAAGGGGTTCATGGAACTCTTTGGAAAATCGCTTAACGTAGCCAAGAGCGGAGTTGTCATCTATGTGCGTGCGAAAATTGAGTTCCAAATCGCAGAAAATACCCAAATCGCGGAGAGAGCAGACGTATAGACAGGTTGATGATGTAGACTCCAGAGGACTGCTTGCCTCAATTTTTTATATGGGCTTTGTATTTTATATATTTACATGTGAAATAAATGTGTTCAAAGCTTTAACGCTTACTTAGACTTAACATTAATTTAAAAAAAAAATGCTCAGTCAAAACTTCAGTTCTAAAGTATATGTTTGCCCTGTAAAACTGGTTAAAACTTACTTCCTAATCTCTGACTGAGTTAATCCCTAACGTAACTTATTTTGTCTACATTTTTTTTATTTGCGAATGACTTTCCATGCCAAATTTATAAGACCCAATTTAGAAAACCTTTGAAAGACTTAGTTTAGGCTGCCTTTCACCTCATAATACTGTGGTAAAATAAAAAAAAAAAACAACATGGCACTCATCAAATAATCTAAATAAGAAATCTATCATTTTGTACATACAGATAACCATTTTTTACCGATCAACCTGTTAGATGAACTCTTTGTTTGAAATTCTCAGAAACAAAATACTTAGGATGTAGGAACAAAAATTAGATGAAATTTTTTTGGAGCTCCGTCCTAATTTCGATGTGGATAAAAAGCGTCTTCTGTTGCGTTTATTTCTCCTACAATCGTTGAAATACTTGCGCAACATCCCGAATTTTTATAAGTCTCTTCATTCAGTTCGTTAAACCAATCTTAATTTTTGGCTTAATTCATAAGCCAATGTAGGTTGCCTTATTTGTCGTTTTGTAAATTCAAGGAATTTATCAGAATAATGACATCAACATTCAACGCACGTTTTTTACAAGCTACTTCTCTTCTCAGACTAATGCTAATTTATCTTTGAAAATAAAACCAAGCCTTTTGCGATTGTCCCACAAACAAATCACCCCAAAGAAAGAGAGAAAATCCCAACCAAAAAAGAATTCCATTATCATTCCGCTTCGCATCGACTGGAAAACCAACCATTTTTTCATTCTCATTTATTTCAACAAAACCAAACATCGATATTCATTAACATGAAAAATGAATTCATGAACCGTAATTAAATGGGCTAGAGAGCATAGTCCACATTTCAGCAACGAAATTCTACTGTCCCATCTTCGAACCCATTTTCACATTATACTCGTGTAGGAATGAAAATACAGCTTTTCTTCCAGGCATCACACAGCAGGCAAGTAATCCTGCACTCAAGAAAAGCAACCGCCCCCGGATGTTTTGTTCCTTCCATTCGTTCCGTATATTATCAGAGAAAGTGCTCACTCTGCCATTCTTATTAAATTTCCGCAAAGAAACCACAACACCCAACGCATCGTTGAAGAAAGCCCAGCCAAACAATCTGTGCCTCCGGTGGCTTTTCGCTGGAAATTAAATTTCACAAATCCCAATTGATTGGAAAATTGTGAAGAAGAATAAATCCGGCGCTAATACGCAATCCTTAAGCTGTTCATATTCTCGAAAGCATATTGTTCGGAAATGTAAACAATCCTCATAGCATTTGCCTAGTAAGAATCATCTCCCCAATGTGCTCGTTGATGGCTTCCATCGGGCCATATATGCATGTTAGTAGCGTTGCCACGTCGCTGTTGGTATAATAATATTGCCTTTTATAGATATGCGCGCATATGTACATTTATGCGAATCCATAAGCAAAAGGACTCCGAAGATTATGGAAAATCAATGAGAGATATCCCCATCGATGGGTGGCACCATTGTTAGCAATAAAGGCACTCGGCAATCAACTCTGACTAAAGGCAAAGATCATCCTTTGATCATTAAGTAAACCGATAACCCATATATGCGGTAATGAATTCCTCAGTGGCCTTAGTAGGACAACTGGGATAGGCATCGGTAATGGCCACAACGGCATATCATATCCCATCTTGTCGAGATCATCGTCGTGAATATTAAGTACAAATTTATTGTTATACTGTTATAATCATTATTGTTATTAGCTTTTGCCTTTTTTGTTTGCCACCATTTCCCCCCATATGAGGAGCATATGTGTAGGTACTTTGTACACGTACATAAATTTGTATGTATTCTTCGTAGGAATAACGCACCAGCTTATCGAAGTCGGAGATACTTTATTGTATAATCCTATACCGAGAGATGACTGGAGCAAAAGTAACTGTGGCTTTGCTATAAGCGGCATTCGATTGAGTTGTTTGGCATCCGTACCCACCCCCGTAATGTTTGTTGTGCTTCGCAGTATTTATTCATGGTCCCCGCAATCGGGACGCAGACAACAGATACAAAGTTTAATTTTATATATTTTTTATCCTTCAATGCCACATTCTTTAACTTGGATTCTCAAAGGATTTTCCTAGACGCTTGAACCAATTGGTTGTGCGTGGGATGGGGTGTCTTCTAAAGCGTATGTGCCACCTTGTATGTGTATGTAGTTTTAATATGCCGGCATAAGTCAAACACAAGAAGATAGACAAACTGAATTTATTCGCGAATAAATATTTGCAGCAAGTCCTAGCCGATTGCATGACTGTCAATAAAAATAATATTCATTATGCAATAGGATTCCCATGTTATGTGCACATTCATTGGGCGAGGGGGGTTGGCAATGTCACTACATTTGATATTTCATCATGTGAAAGCAAATGGAGGATGAGATTTCTCAATTTGCCTTGTTTGTTTTGTGATTAGGACTTGAAGCGTCGCATCGTATTGGTTGGAGTTCGTATAAGGGAAAAGGATAATCAGACATTTAAAAGCTATTACAGATGGGCTTAGTATTTGAAAAAGATTTTCAATTTGAAAGAAAACAAACGTATTGACTTTAAAATATAGCGAGGAATCGACCACAATGTAATCGAGCTTTTAATTAGAAAAGTCATTATTTCAATAATTTGAAGCTCTACGTTTAGTGATCTTTTTCTTCATACTTCAGTTCTGGTTTGACTCTTAAGCCTAATACACAAACACCGAGATACTTTGCGCATAGACCTTCTCGCTCAAAACGATTCATTTTAGCAGTGTAAGCAGGGGACTTTTGGCGGAAAATGAGATAAATTTCCAATCACTATCCAATTGATGCTTGGCCGGATCTAATCTAAAATAAAAGCAGTCAAAATGCCTCGGCCCCCAGTTGGTGATTAAATAATTTAAAAGTTCCGTATGCATTGATAGGGGACTTGTATCCTTGTATTATATTCATCAAAAGGATATGTTACCATGTCGTTTTAACGCCGACACACAAGGAGACCTAAAATGCATTGTTTGTTAAGTAAACATGGATACTACACGTGGAGAATCCATGGAACGCTTTTCGCTATCACGAAATACTCGTCATTGTTCATGAAAAATTGAGTGCTTGAAAGTAAGATGTTAATTTTTAGCTATTATCTTTTTGGCAACACTGGCTTAAACAGCTGACGCACGTTTCTTGTTTTGTTTCACTGTCAAACATCTTCAGTTTGGCCTATAATTTAACCATGAATCGTCTTACAAACGAACAACGCTTGCAAATTATTGAATTTTATTATTAAAATGCGTGCTCTGTTAAGAAAGTTCATCGCGCGATTCTTCCATTTTATGGTCAGTTTAATCGACCCACTGAAGCGGCTATTCGGGCTATTGTGACTTAATTTCGCACCAAATTTACATTGTTGGACATTAAACCACCAACACGCTTACGAAGAGTGCGAACTGAAGAAAATATCGCAGCTGTATCGGCCAGTGTTAATGATGACCATCAATTATCGATTCGTCGCCGTTCGCAGCAATTGGGCCTCTGATACTCAACAACGTGGAAAGTTTTGCGGAAGGATTTAGGTGTGATGCCTTTCAAAATACTGCTGGTGCAAGGATTGAAGCCGAACGACCTACTGCAACGTAAAATTTTTGGTGAATGGGCTCTTGGAAAGTTGGCCGAAGATCCATTTTTTTACCGAAAAATTGTGCTCAGCGACGAAGCTCAATTTTGGCTCAATGGGTACGTAAATAAGCAGAATTGTCGATTTTGGAGTGAATATTAGCCAGAAGCATTGCAAGATACCAATGCATCCAGAAAAAGTCACAGTTTAGTGCGGTTTATGGGCTGGTGGCATCATTGGACCGTACTTCTTCAAAGATGATGCGAATCGTAACGTAACTGTGAATGGTGGGCGCTACCGTGAGATGATATCCAACTTTTTTTTTTGCCCAAAATGCAAGAGCTTGACTTGCATGACTGTGGTGCTACACAGTACGCGCAACAATGGGCTTATTGAGAGGCGAGTTCGGTGAACATTTTATTTCACGTTCGGGACCGATCAATTGGCCGCCTAAATCGTGCGATTCAACGCCTTTAGATTTTTTTTTGTGGGGCTTTATTGACGCATTGGAAAACACCATTGAAGCATTAATTCGT
This sequence comes from Orthonevra nobilis, assembly GCA_963555765.1. Classification (NCBI taxonomy): domain Eukaryota; kingdom Metazoa; phylum Arthropoda; class Insecta; order Diptera; family Syrphidae; genus Orthonevra; species Orthonevra nobilis. Next base: position 50,463,549 of record OY743224.1, read on the forward strand.
GAGACACCGGCCGAAATGTTGAAAAGAGTATGCCAAAATTGGACTAAGCGGATGGACCATTTGAGGCGCAGTCAAGGTCAACATTTGCATGAAAAAATCTTTAAACATTAAATTATTTGGACCGTTCTATCGATTCAAATAAAGATTTTATGTATTTTTCTGAAATTTGTGTGTTTTTTTTTTGAAAAACTTTCCTATAGCTTTTTAAAAATCACCCTTTATTATTTATTATTTTTTTAATAGTCGAGTATTTTTATTCCAATTTCAGCAACAAATCCGTCCATTTACAACTCAATCGGGTTGAGGTCATGTGATTGGGAGGCCATTTCATAGTTTCGTTTTGTTCTTTTTAACTCACGTATTCTCAACAAGACTCGGAAGCTCATTATTTTGCAAAAATTTAATTCGAAGGTCTTTTATTTGCAAATTGTATTCCTCATAAATTTGTCATTAATCCTCTTAGTTCATTATTCTACCGATACATCAGCGAAAGAGAAGTATGCCCAAAGTATCAGGAGGATTCACTTTCGAGACTACACAGCTTGGTAGCTATTTTCCTTAGCTGACTGTCTAACTTAAACTCTATTTTCTTTGTCCAAATTTTCATTTTAAGATACGTCTGTCCATAAGACTTTCCACCAGTCGGTTGACATCCTATAATGGAACTTCCATTTAGCCACTTGACTTTATTTATTAAGTTTTGAAAGTCTTTTCTAGTGTTGTTCGAACGCGAGGGCCTGTTCGATACATTTTTATTGTTGTGACTGTTGCAACTGTAAGCCATCAATCCCTGTTGGTGTCGTGCACTCTCAACATCGTTTTTTTAAAGCTACAATGCAATGGCACGATCAATATTTAGTTCCGCATAAATCGCATCGTCACATTTTCCTTGCTTCTTTGGATTTGAGGTACTTTTCTGCTCTTTATTAAAGCTCAATCATAAGACCTCTTTTAGCCAGATAAAGTTAGAAGAAACGTTCTTCTTAAATCAAAGCTTATTTTGGAAACTAATAGAAATCAACAACTCCAACACAAAGTATGCTGCTGGATATATACCTTTCGATTTGCAAGCTTGGCAATATGTATATCTCTGCAATAACGCAGATAAGCCTAATCCCCAATCCCCTGTCAGCTTTTTGAATTCGTTTAACTCTAGATAAATTTCATGAAACTTTGCCGATTGTGCCAACAAACTATTGCTTGATAGACTAATAATTCACTTCATAATTCACTACCTATATCAAGAGCCAAGGCACAATACCTTCAGTTCATGGCTTATCCCTGCTTTGGGAATCAAGCCGAATTAGCCCACAGTCAATCGGTCAATACAACCATTTATATAACAACATGATTATTACTTACATTCGAACGCGCCCCAAATCGTCAAATCAATTGATTCCAATGCCTTCAATCAATTTCTAGGATTAGGAATTGATTTATACGAAACCATATCGAGTCCTTCCTTCTTCTGCTGCTGCTGGGGCTGCTATGTGATACCATCGATCAGAAAGATATAATACTCGTTCATTTCCTGTCAAGTCCCTTCCTCCCAACTAAGCTTCTCATTATGCGTACACCCCGACTAACATAAACGACCGTGCGCCCCGTCATCGATGAGAGCAACAATTAATTCACTAGAGAAAAAACAAATACAAAAAAAAATTAACAAAAAGTGGGAACATAAACAGAAAAGCACATGAATAATGCTCCGGCCATTCGCATCCCATTTGGAACGAATAGGTGTGGCTCGATGGAGCCCCTCGTTCACTCACTCATTCACTAACGAAAGGCTGCTGCAAATATATTCATTAGTGTAACAAATTCCGCAACAGCAATAAAACAGTTGGCCCACAAAACAACAAATTATCCAGCTCCAGTACACAAATTACCCTAATCCGAAAATAACTGGGTACTACCCGCTTGTGCCGTGGCAGCAGATCTGAGCTGGGCTATGTGCCACGGTAGCTGACATACTTGTAGCAGAGAGCTTCTATTGGGGTGTAATATCGCTGTTTGTTGTTTTGTTGTGGGATGTTCCTCTGCCACTTCATATCATACACACATACAACTTGGTCGTAACGCACCATAAACATAACAGTAACAACCTAACAAAAGTACACACATATACTCGTATAGTATGGTTGGAACGACACGACGAAGGAGTCGCATTACGTTACGTATGAATGCCAAACGGCCAAAACTACGGATAAGGTGATGCCAATAAAAAGATCCTGCCATTTATTTTGTTAGTAAGTACAATATTACGATTTTATTATGGGCTGTAACTACCTAGCTACCTACTACCCCCTACGCACTAATACAACACCCCCACCCGCCAGCTGAGAGATGTGTGTGTCCGTGTGAAAGAGATTTAGGATTCGATGGAGTTAATCCGCCTACATTATCCTGAAATTTATTATAAGCATTTGTACATTTGTTCCACAACCGTTGATCAGTGCCGGCAATGAAGCAACCAACAGAAGGAGGCCTCTGTACCCATACTCCAGCAATGGAAATACACACTGAGATTTTGTTGCTTTTGTTGTTGTTTTTTTTTTTTTTTTTTGTTCCTTTTTGAAACAAACTAAGATGATCCTTGGGGCAAATAATTCAGATGTTCAGGTCAGATTCAAAGTTTTTTGGTGTTGCAAAAAGTTGCTTTATTTATTGAGACAATTTACGCCGCCGCCGGATGATGTTAACTTACAATTTTCCCGGGAAAGTTATTTTCTTACATAGATGTAAAACAGAGAAGCTGTTTGTACGGTGTTGGCGTATCCTGTGGTGAGCACTGCGAATTGCTTCAAGAATTGTTGCCTTAATAATTTAGATTGTAATAAATAAGGCACGAGTTTAAAATGAAATTCGAAAAATCAATGAGATATTGTCTGCCAGGCTGTTTACATATTAATGGTAAATGAGTTTGGGAACTCGGTCCTATCATCCAGAAAGGCCGAAAGGTGTCTGTCGGTGATAAGTTGCTTTACAAATTTTAACAGTTAAAAGTCAGTAGAGACATGGCTTTATTACGCAGTTACTAAGAAAGTTTTTGGTTTTTTATTCTTTTAACTTTTCTTTAATTGAATTCAGTACCCTAAATTAGAAATGAAATTATGAATATTGAGAAAACAGGGGTTCAGCTAATAACTTTTCTTGAATATTGAGTTAATAAGAAGTTTGCTACGGACTATTCGAAAGATCAAAGAAAATCAAATGAATACATATCGGACTCGACTTTCTGATTTATAATATTCTTACGCATTATCAATGTTTCCCGTAAGTAATAATTATTTTTCATCCTGATCGCAAGTACACCAATCTAGGGGCGATATATTCATAACATAAGTTCGGTCAAATAGAGTTTTTCGCTTAACACTATTTTAAAAATAATTTTAAGTGAACTGCGGAGGTAGCATCAACGGTATTATCACATAAGCATATTCAAAATATTTGCAATGATTTTGAAATATCCAAGCAAACTTATTGACAAAAATCGGAAACAAAATTTCGAATATTTAAAAAAAAAAAATTGCCCTATACAATGAATTTTCCATCGCCAGATACAAAAAAAATGTAGATGCTATTTAATTAGCCCCAAATATCAACTTCACTCTGAGTTATGAAAACATCATTCATTCCCTAAAAAATTGCATTGCAACAAAAAAATACGCATTTATTTTATTTTATTTGTTTTCGCATTTTTGAATCATTTAGAAAACGATTTGCGTATTTAACATAAATAGATTGTTTAACTTTGCGGTAATTACTTACTAACGAATATATTATTTCAAGTGAACAGGATACAAATTTGCAAATGGATTTTTAGTTTTACTGTAGAAATTATTATTTTTTTTTTCATAAATTGTTCAAGAGCTTAAGTGGATAGCTTAATACAATTTAAAATTTGTTTCCTTTTTTTAAACATTTATAGCCAGTTGGACTCTGTCATTATTTTTTTAATTTCTTTCTTGAGCTAGCACTACAGTCCGTGACGGACGAGGGCCGCAAACTACAAGCTACAAGCCGTAAATGGTCTGCAGTTTGAACCATAAATCACACCCAAGGCGCCTTCATACGTTTTTGAAACTGACAATATAGTAGGACGGGCTTGATAAGGGTCTTATAGTTAGACACATTAGTTCTTAGCCCAAACAAACGGCAATTAGCAAGAGGTCTTCTTCGTTCGATATCAGTGCAGGTATTATTATCTGTGTTCAGAACGGAGCCTATGAGGAAAAAGTCCCTTGTACCACGATTTTTCCATTTCGAACTTTGCCGGCTTTGGCTTGGAATCTGTAACTCTCAGACAATTGTTTTATCTGTTGGTAGAATTTTCGAAGCTCATTCCTGTTTCTTTATTTCTCAACATCCTCGTTCGCGTGCTTCTCATGCTCTTCAAAAGAAGCTGCGACCGTTGGCATAGCTTGAAAAGGTTCTACACAAGATTAAAACGTTTGTGACCTCGTTTTATGAAGTTGCGTTTTGGCTGTAAAAAATAACTTTGGCTTTTCGAGCTCCACGTTAAATCTGATGCGCCCTTACAATATGGGTTCAAAACCGAACGCAACCAATAAGAACACCTCATTATTTGTCACATGTGGTATTTACATATTTCTCGCATTTACATAAAAGAGCGTAGTGTCTGAAAAAATGATTATTCCATTTTGTGCATATGGTCTGGGAGTTTTGTTTGTCAAAAAAATGTAAGTTGCAGTAAGCGACTCAGAGAATGCATCTTCGGACCAAAGACCTAAAGTTTTAGGCAGTCCTTGTAAGCCCATAATAGCACACAGCTATCCCTCTAAGTGCATCCAACTTAACGTGAAGATCAGATATGTCAAATTTGGAGTTCCGGAAATCGATTCTATGATATTACAACAGCTTTAAAATTTGAATTTGAATTTGTTTCCGCTTTAAAACTCAGACAGCAGAATTATCAAATATTATGTAGGTGAGTTTCGAGAGTCTTATATTTTGAAAGAACTTACTCTATTAACAGGGATTCATGTTAAAAAGTCTGAAGACGGCTTGCACGGTGACACAAACTAAATTTCGAGTAGTCGCTCGGTCGCCAATCATAACTGGAACTGAACTGATTTTTGAATTATAATTTTCTGATTTGGTTGAATTCTGCAATTTCTTGGCAAACTTTCCCTTCCTCAGAAATATGTTTATCACTGAAACATCACTTACAAATTATAACTTATACTAGTGCTATTCTGGTAAAAAAAAATTAAAAAAGTTGTTTTGTTTTGTTTTTAGCAGAATTTATTTAGTTGCTTCGATATAAACAATGTGAAAGACTACTTTTGTCAGCTCCTTCACCAATTTTTTTCAAAATTATTTCTATGACCTTGTACGTTGCACTTTCATCAAATCCGTAACATTGCTTTTCTTGAAAGGAAATTTACCTTGGAATACTAAAGCCATCCACATGTGTGATAATCTTTATGTCCTTTAAGAAAGGATTCGAGAGAACATAGTTTCAGTCGAGACATTTCCACCACCTCTTCTTCAGCATAGGATCTTTTTCTATTTGGTAAATAGATGATTTCAAGAAGATCACATGCAATCCAGTTTCCTTTGGAGCTCTTGATAGTTATTTTCAGGCCCATTTCGAGATATCGTTTATCTTAATGGCAATTTCTGGAAAGATCTCTAGGATTTGGTTCATGATAAGAAACCACAAGAGTGGTAAGCAAACTGAATATTTGATTTTTATGTAATCAGTTGCCTCTTACAAGTTGCGCCATGAGTTTCTTTTTGCTCATATAGTGGCGTCAAACTACAGCAGAGCAGGAAAAGACACATTTCTGAAATAATTTTCCAAGCACTGCCGTGTAAATGTGGATCAAGATATAGAAACATAGGCACATTAATAAATGAAATGGCCTCAACTTAATACTGTTTTAGTCCTTTTTAGATAATAACTAACTATATTTAGTCAATTGGCTTAGTAAACATTATGTTAAATTATATGCATTTGTCGGAAACTTATAAACTGCAGTTATATTTATACTATACTTATATTTTTTTTCTTCTAATTGGGAAGTTGTAAACTAAAAATTTTATTTATTTTGAACTTTTTTTATTGGAAAACTATATTGATTTAAATGGAAGAAGTGAAACTGTCCCTTTTTGACAGTTTTTTCATCACAGAAATTCAAACCTAGAAGCTTTTCAGGGATTTATTATGCACATACTTTTCGAATGAAACTAATTTGGATTCGATGGCTTGATTTGTTCTCGAGTTAGGTTTGACGAAAAATTCCTTACAAACGTGCGTACACATTCACGCTCAGCCAACTTTTTTAAAACAATACTATTCGACTCTAGGGACCTCGAAACATGGAGATATGTAAAAATTTTGAATTCCAAAAATCGGATCGATTACAAGAACTTCCTGGTGGGAAGTTAAAAATATAAGTTACTTTCAATTCCGTTGCTGTAGGCGAACCAAGTGCCCAAATTTGTGGAATTCAAAGTTAAGGACTTATTATCCAACTTAAACTAACCATATATTAAAAAAAAAAAGATTTTGAGAAAACTACCTTGGTCATAAGAAAAGTTCAGATAAACGCCATCTGCAATTGAAGGCCTACCCACTTGTCACTAAGCTGAATTGGGAGAGCTGATAGGTGAGGTCAATGAAACAAAGTTATCGCTGTCTTCCAAGTTGGAAGATCATTAAGTTGGGAAAAGTTCTCCGTCACACCAGAGAAAAGCACAGGAAGTAAAAATTCTGATAGGATTCCGAGAAGAGATAATAAATTAATGCCCAACTGTTCTCAAATTCTAACAATGCCAACCATCAAATTAAAAGCATCGGGTAGAAATGTCATCGGTAGATAACATCCATAACATCCCTGAATATTTAAGTTATAAACCAAAGATTTGTCCATCGAAAAGAAAAGCGATGGCGAGGATAACGATAATACCAGCGAAGTTGATTAAGTGCAATCAAATATTAAATAAATTTGTACTTCTCTGTATGATAATTTTTACATGCTGGATGGTATTTATATTCCAACTCTTTAATCGTATCCCATCGTAAAAGAATGCTCAATTATAAAGCCTTAATAATATGTGATGCTGGTCAAGAAGAATCTTTTCAATTGACATCGTCTTAATTACATTTTTCAAAACTTTTCTTTACCTTATTCTTTGACCTAAATTCCCGCAATATTGCCTCCATTCAAGAAAATGTTCACGATCCTTGATTTTTAATGCACAAATGACGCGATCACTGGGAAAGAGATTACATGTGCGAATCTTGTCTATTCTGATCCTCGTCCTTTTTTATAATTTCCACCAAGGGGTAACAACTACCACTTTAATAAATTTGCGCAAAGCTAGTAGAAAGACTAAGTTAAGCATACAAGATTCTGTAGAATCTTAAAAATCCAAAAAATTTCCGAGAATTGCATCCGCTTGATTCGCAGTATTTTATTCACCTTTAAGAATTAAATGTTCTTAATACGTTTAGAAAAATGATATATATGCAATTAATTACGGTGGGTGCATATAAACAAACGGAAAAGTTTTCTTTATAAAGAACTTATTACAATAGTCACGGACGCATCCTGAGAGTAGCTACGTTTGAATTTTTATCTGGAAGAGAATTTCTAATGTCAGCCTGGATGTCACAGCAATTAAATCAATACCAAAACCAGATATTTAAGCTTCAATAAACCAGGACAATATATATGTACATATGTGTGTACCCATGAAAATGTGCAACTCACGAAAATCCTGACAAAACATAAAAATTGGCCAATTTATCTCCGGATTATGTTCATTGTTCATGGATCCGTGCCGGCTTCAATAAATTATGGCAATTTAAGTTGCTCTTCCTTCTCCATTTAATATTTATACTCCATTGCCGCATGCATTGCAAATACTCGTAAGCTGGAAAAATCCCATAGCATACGTCATCATCGACTTTAAGTATCCAAATAATAACAAAAGCATCAAACATTGAATCAGCTGAATCAGTGTTTGTGGATAGTTCTATGGGCTTTAGTGAGGTTGTGAAAGCACATCAGGGTTAGGTTGGGAATCGGTTTCGGGTGCGCGCCTCTCCTTTGGGAAATATGTTCTTGGCTTTGAGTTAGATGAAGACAACACTCAAACAGAATAACAAATCACACAAGTAAGTTAGGTCCCAAAGACAGGCCAGACTAACATATACATATGTACGAGTTTATTACCATGGAATTCTATTGCTGCATTCCTGTTTATGAGTGCAACGTCAAACGAAGTCAGATTCTCTGAGGCAAACTAGAGAAACAACGAAAGGAAACAACACCATTTCACTGCGAGTGATTTAAATTTACACATGCGAACTTAGCTGGGCATACAATGAATTGCATCCTGTTACTAATTACATACGTTCGTCTGTTGGATTGTGTTGTTTACTTGCCATTCGGCATCCTGCCACATGCATGTATGTATGCATGCATTGTACATCCTCGTCCTTGTTGATACCATAAATAACTAAATATGATTAGCTTTTTGCTTGAGCTCTGTTAGAAATGAGTTGAGCTGCTGACACTCTGTCAACAGCACAATTTTTAATTAGTTACGGTAAAAAGGATAACATTTCATTATAACAAAACCACTAGTAGTACAAACTGCATCAGAACGAAACTGGTATAATGAATCCCTCCTTTCAAGTGGTATGGTTCGTAGAGTAGTGTATCATGGCACGGATGTATATGTATGGGGCTCTCCTGCGTTAGCTTGGCAAAAGAAGCAAAAGAAGGAAGATGGCTGTCATCAGCAAAGATGGGAATGTAATAAATTAAATTTTGTAATTACTTCTTTGCCGTAAATTGCAGCATGTGAAGTTTGATGGGTTAAAAAATTAATTGTTTGTAAATTGATCGAAAGCAATTAACTCGAGAACCAATAAAGATAAGAAAAAACAAACAATAGAACTGCTGGAATTAATACATTCTGATAACAGATTGATCCATTCTCATCGAACTTTGAGACATTACATTGAAATTATACTGGATAGGAACAAATTAAGAAAGCTAAAAATGTGTGTAAAAAAGAGGCAATTAGATCCGTGCCACCCTACAGTGGAAATGAATGCCATTATATTTTGGATGCAAGATTCTAAAGTAATGAAGTCCTGTACTAGGGGGCACACCTGATCAGAGATAATGCTTATTCGAAGTCACATTGCAAGAGCAATGACTTCGAACAACAACTTGATCTCCGGGTTTTTTTTAAAAACTCTCCGACACAAATCAGTGTGAGCAACAAAGATTCAAAGTCCTCTCAGTGTTTATCTACGTTGTCTCATTTAAGTTCTTATAAACCATTTCTTCCTTTTCAGCACATTTGTTTATCAGGTTACCCATCTTCCATCCCTAATTGTGAATCAACACAACGCTTTTATTGCTATGAAACCTCGCACAAATTTGGTTGAAAAATGGCAGAATATACCCGTTTTTGTAATTCTTCGTGGAATGTATACTAACGCACTTCCAGTCATCGGTGATCCGATACCCTTTTGTACATCTTCCTCAACATTTCTGTTGTGGGCACATTTGTTTGACAGCTTCTTTGGCCAACTTTCAACTCTGCCCGCCATTAATTTCCTCACACATTATTTTACAAACACCCTTAAGGTTTGGTTTTACTTTTAAATCGGTTTGAATCACATTCTAATGACCAATTTTTTACATTTTTACAAATTCACTGAGAGCATTTAATATTGCTAACTGTTAAGCTAATATTAAGCTTTATAAGGTTGTAATTATGGGATTCTTGTTATACAATACCGCCAGTTCCTGATCTCAACCTTGAAGAAAATCTGATCTTTCGCTCGTTACGAAGGAAGAGGGTACTAATATACTTAATTAGAGGAAATTTGGAGAAAATTTGGGAAATTTAAGAAAACAAGATGGAATAAGGATGAAAAAGAATTTAAAAGGAAAAACTCTCTCCGTCTTTCCTTCTTGTTTAGGTCACTCCTTTTTTAAATATGCAATTAATTAATAGAACCTAAAATTTAGTTGTGTAATGAAACGTTATTCTTTGTTAAATCCGGAAGCAAACTGGCTAATTGTATAAACCGTGGATATGCTGACACTGATTTCTCAGTCCGATTCATTACTTGCATTCCTTAGAAAGACATTAAACACAAAGTCATTCCAAAATATTTGAAGGAAGTTTCATTTGGTCGTGGGGCAAATTATTGCCTGTGCAGGCTGTACAACATACAGATAATTCATTCCTCGCTGCGACAATTGCATACACACGTACGTTGGGTTCTGGAAAGCAGTTGGATGCTATAAAAATTTTGCTAAATTATCATTTATCATTTATCAAATGTTATCCTCCTGTCCTGCAATATTACCAAATACCATCTTTGGTCCTCTTCAAAGAGGAGGGTGTTGAACTTTTCCAACTATCCTCGTATATTTTTTTGGGGTTTGACCTTAAGTCACAGAAAAATGCGTAAGAAGCAAACATTTCTTCATATCTTGTTTGAGCATACTGCGAATGATTATGATTTAGGAGTTAAAATACCGGCATATGTTTCATTCTGCTGTTTCTGGTTCGCATCATTAAAACAATCAAAATTGGTTTGAAAGTACCATGTTATTTGTTAAATTATGAGTGCATCATCATGACAGCAATGGAATGACACAATATTCGTAGGAACTTAACACAAAGCTTCTTCAGGCGAACAAAATAGTGCGAATTGAGAATGAACAGTACACAAGTTTTGCATACGTTATCAACAAAAATCTTCCTCCAAAATGTGTTCTTCTTTTATTTAAAGCGAGAGGCCCACTTAGTTTTAAATTTTACATGGACAGTAATTTATAATTGTTTTTTTTTCGAAAATATGGACAACACTGTTCCAAGCAAAACTGAGATTTTTTTTTAGCAGTGGAAGCGAATATTCAGTACATTATTGTTAGAATAAGGACTAAAAGGATAAACCTCGATATGGCGAAAATGAATATATTTAATACACCGCTTTTTGGTCAAGACTTCTGTGGCTTTATAAAAGCGGAATGATACATCAAGAACTACAAAAATGGTTAAAACAACTTGAAAATTAAAGTTTTTCTTGACAGAACCATTTAATTTTTTTTTTAAAAAAGGTGGGTGGGATGGAAACTTTATGCTGGAGGTTGAAGACTTATGTAGATTTGAGCATATTTAATTTCCATCAATATGATGCTACGTGCCAAAGAAGCGGAAAAACCAATCATTCTGGCCGAGTGCCGTCTCGAAATGTTGATCAGTCTGCGCGTAGGACCGATTGGTTTCGTCGGGTCATGTTAAAGCAGTCAAAGTAGAAATATTTTGAGGGAAAATTTCATAAGAAGAGCCTGCCACAAAGATAATTTTTTTTTGTGATAAATCAAATTGAATACTCTCAGTCGAAAACCTGAAAATTATAAACGTACATTTTTCAATACTCGGGTATCACAATTGTTTGTGATTTATTTTCCTTATTTATATTGATGTCTGTTTTGATAATAAATAAATCCTCTAATTGTGAACTATTGTATCGATAAATATATAATTCAGGTTTCAGAGGTCCTTGAAATCTAATGTTAATCTTCTTAATAAACAACTACTTTCAATGTTGATTTAATCGAATGTATAGTAATAGAATAAAGCCGAAATGAATAATAGAAATGAAACGAGGAATGGTGCTGAATGTAAATATTTTTCATTGACTCCCAAGTTTTTTTTAAATTTATTCAGTTGATATATTTTTTATATACAAGGATTATATATTTTAGTGAACATCAAAAATGTTCAACGATCTATTAATTGTCTCGGTCTTTTGACATTGTTCACTTAATTGCATTTCTGTTCGTTCAAAAAATGATCAACCTTAATCGTCAAAACACAGAAAAATGTGTTTTTTTTTATTTTTTGTTTATTTATTTTACAGTAACATTTTACCACGCAAAGTATTTTGAAGAAAAAGAAACGAAAGAAGGATCGATGGCACAAGGGAGGGCGTGTGGAAATATATCCCATTCGAAATTCAATGACGGGTGATCAAAGTTATGTCTACTCTTGTTTGAGTAAAAGAATAACAATTGACAGGCTCTGGACGATTCTTGATGATGATTTCATTTAATTTATAAAACTGCTGATAGCAAACATCAGAAACAATTTTTTGACTCCTCACAGCTCTTAAAAAAACACAATTACTTAAAAATCCCATCATACTGCCACCATATCCTCTGGCTTCGATCTCAATTGCTTTACTAATCTGTTTTTTATCAAACAGTTATTAGTTGCATCAAAAAAGTATCGCTTTTCTTGCAGCTTCTTCATTTTATCCTAAATGTGTTCATGATGGATCTGCAATGTTTCTGTAATCGTGTCATGTGTCGTATATCTTACTCCATCAATGCTCCTCCTTTGCCAACCTCGGTGGAATTCCTCCTGTCCGAGGATTTCCAATTCAATCAGACATACAGCGTACGCATTAAATAACTTTTCAAAAGCTTGACTTTCATTCTTAGTTAATAAGTTGAGTATGGCAAAAATGCATACTTTTGTCTTCCATCACTAAACTTTATCAAAATCTGCAAAACACGATAATTGTTTTTATCAGAACGAACGAAAGCAAAAACGTAGAAGCACTTGATTCGTTTGTTTTTTTTAACACACAACATACACTTACGTTATATGTTCGAAAAATGAGTCATGATATTTCCGACGACCCAATATTGTAAGTGTGGAATGTCCTTTAGATTTAATAAACATTGAATATTCAATTTGATGGTAACAGTTGCCTTAATGAATTACATATCACCCCATTGGATTACGTAATCGAGAAGTATTTCAATTAACCATACACTCGCATTCCTGCAATTCAATTAAATTAGGCTCACTTGTTAAATTATCTAGATTTATATGTAATATAATCAATATTGGTGTGCATCGATATTTATTTGGCATCTGCAAATGATGTAGTGGCACGCACAAGAGTGCCAATAAAGCACACACCCGCACACGCTATTAATCAAACCCCCTTGAACACGTAGTCAATTTAAAATGATATTCCAAATTTACTTACAGATCGCTTTAACACCACATTCAAAACGTGAAATGTGCAATTCCTGGCTACTAACAATAGTTATAATTGGATGCTTATGGAACTCCCAGCCTCTAGAATCAGTGAAATCATGTCCAGCCGAATGCATTTGTTTGTCTCAGACGCAAGTAAGTGGAACCTCCAAATTGCAATCAGTCAATGTAATCCTGGTTTTCTTTTTTTTTATCCTTATCAATTGAAATGTAAATTTTAAAGTTGAGTCCAAAACAATATAAGAGAAAAAAAAAACAACAAACGTCCAAAAGTTCTCGTGAATATTGAATTCTGCCATCCCGCATTAGTATCCTTCCACCATCACGCCATCAAATTACAATTTTATTTTCTTGTTTGGTTTTATTTTATTCGTGTTCTCTAATTTGTTTTTTTTTTATTTTTTTCGTTTTTGCAGGTCCTTTGTAACACAGGCGGACTTGAACAGATTCCATTACGACAATTGCCATCCACTGTGGAAAATCTGGCGTTAACCAAAAACAATTTTCCAGTAATAAAACCAGATTCGTTTGCCGGTCTACGGGCATTGAAGAAACTCTCGCTGGATGGTAATAACATAACAAAAATCAAGCAATTTGCATTCCGAGGATTGCCGCGCCTGAAAGAGCTTTCTATCCAATATACCCCGTTACAGACGGTTGCACAATTCGCATTTGCCGGCCTACAGAATCTGTCGACCATTCTGCTCAGTCATAATCAAATTATCCGGATAGAGGGGAACGCATTCGCGGGCACCTCAAATGTAAAATTAATTCTGCTCTCAAACAATCCAATGTTAAAAATCGAATCGTCTGCCTTTTCGGGCCTCACCAATGTTGGCCATTTGATATTGCCATCAGGGATACGTAGCATCGAACCGGACGCCTTCTATGGTATGGATACAGTGGGCCTATTGAAGCTGGCCTATATGGATCTCCGAGAGCTGGCGCCTTATACGTTTCGTGGCCTAACCAATGTCCTGTTGCTGACACTGCAAGAGTCCGATTTGGGGATCATCTGTGCGGGAGCATTTAGCGGCTTAAATCAGGTCGATACCCTTCAAATATTGAATAATAAAATCGATGCCTTCGAGGAGCTGAATATAACGTACACGCAACAAATAAAGTTCCTCAAGCTGCAGGGTAACCACATTCTCGAGACACCAGATCCGAATTCAATTATTCTCGATGGTGTCGACAATCTATCCTTGGCGAACAATCACTTTCCATGCGGGTGTCACATTCACACACTGTTGGACAGCCCTCTGGCGGATGGTGCCTACAACCAGAGTGAGTTTTTGTCGAAAAACTTTTGCATATCGCCCCTCGAGGTGAACGGTAAATCTATGAGCGAATTGGATTTGGATGCGATTGGCAGGTGTCAGGAGCAGGTGACAAAGGGGAATCTCGGATCATCTTCGATGGCACTGAATGTGAATGAGATGTTGACGCTGATAGCCTTGACGATTTACTATTTTGCAATGCACACATGCGATTGCAAACGCTGGTGGAGGTGGTGGTTTGTAACGCAGCTGCACAGAAAAAACGATTCCACAAGCAAGACAATGGCCGTTGTTAGCGACAGCGCCAGCGCCAGCCCCAACTCCAATTCAAGTTCTAGTTCCTGCACCAGCGAGAGTCATAGTTCCAGCACCAGCACCAGCACCAGCAGTCATCGCAGTAGGAGTCGTAGTCGCCGGCATCGTCATCGTCTTCGTAGTCGAATTCGTTGTGTTCGTCCTTCTCGCTGTCACAAACTTCGGATGAATATAAATAGTAGATGCATCGTTAAGTTGTAGCAATGACAATGCCAACCGAATCAAATGTGAATCCAGGATGTTTGTTGTTTTTGTTGTTGCTGCTGCTGCTCTTGGTGTCCTATGTATGTGTGTATGTATGCATGTATGTATGTATGTTTGCCTAGCTTAAGTTGTGAATAGTTTAAGTTCTTATTTTCAGGGACAGGAAAACGGAAATTGATTATTATTGATACGTTTTGTGAATTGGGAATGAAAATGTTATTTCGAGTCAACAAAGAAAAACACAATTTCGTCTCGAAAGTTCTGCATTTAGTTTTAATTTAACACTTTTTCCTTTTATCTCGTAAAAGTAGGAATAAAAAATAAGGAAGTTTTGTTTTTATCAGTTTGATAGTTTTATAATGAAAAAAAAAAATGGATTGGCATAAGACAAGTTAGTCGTTCGAAAACAAACTTTTTTTAGGTCATTTATTCAGTAATTTTTAATCAATCAGTCAAAACTCCTTGTTGGAAGACGAAATTATTTGTGACGTTTATTGATCTGTCAAGCCTGAATGGGGACAAACTTTTGTAAACAGAGGAATGTGATGATTCCAATTCTTGAAGCGATTTTTCCTTATAAGATATTTTTTTTTAATTTTCTTGAAGTTTCATTAAAAGTGTCGCATAAACAATTGGCTACAAAAATAAACATTGATTTAGATGTTTCTTTAAAAAATGTTTTGATATAAAATTCTATTTCTATTTCTATTTTCTTATTGCGGCATGTTTAAAGACCATTATTGTAATTTATTAGAAAATTCCACAGAAGGTGCAAATCTTCTTAACATTATTATCGTTGCAGCCTGCGATTTTTATTAAGTCCTTTGAAAGAGACATCTGCACCTGGATGATATAATTAGCCAAGCATGATTTGCGGATTCAACCAGCGCCATAAGGAGAACGATAAATGCGCTTGCTCTTATTTGTATTCAATCAAGCCAGTGGCATGTCAAAAACCCTACAGAATATTATCAAGAACATTTAAATTATTCAAAAATTGCAGCACGGTCAGTGCATTCTGCTTGAGTGATAATGAGCCCTTATTTTTTTTCACCAGTTAAAGTTTGCCCCCAATAGTAGCTCTGAAACTTGAACAAAACGATATGCTGCAACTCAGAATACAATCAGAGTCTAAAAAGGAAAAGTTGCAGGCAATTTAATAAGTTACATCGATCATCGGACGTCACATCTTGCGATGTTTAATTTATTTTATTGTAGTTTTTTTCGGTGCTTCGATCCAGGTGAATATGAACATCTAAACCAAATTTTTATTTCCACTGACTATCTTCCTGATCCATTTACGAGCACTATAAAAGGTCTCCGTGGCTTATTTTCGAAGATTTTTCGGTCCAGTTGCATAATTCGCTTTTCGTTCGTTCTATCTTGAACCATGTGAGATTGGTTATCCGAGCAAGGGTCTATTCATGGAGTGATTGTTCAAGTTCTTTTGAATTCTTCAAACATTATTTTACAAAGGTTGAATGGCAACGAGAATTATCCAAAGTCAATCTTAACAGCAAGACAAGCTTAAGGGGGTCTTGCAAGGTGGTGAAACAAGTTTAAAGCTTATTCTTGATCTGCCAACCTATTATTCTATGCGTGAGTGGTTGCAGTCTAAACCGGACTTATCACTTTGCAAAAGATAATCTTTTCAACAAGCATTTTGCATCTGAAGATTTTTTGATATGATCTTTTCATATCGTTTTCAACCATCATTTACTGGGTGAATACCATTTTTGTGTGAATCTGTGACTTAAACTGCAAGTGGTTTGCTTTCGTCTTTCAAAAAAACAAAACTTTGTGAACATCATTGTAAGATTTTTCCACCAGTTGTCAAGGGTTGATGGAATTTTAGCTTCTGTGCTGGCAATCGTATTCGTAGATCGCACTTAAATATTTGAATTAAATGCTTGTGGGTTGAATTCCAAATGAGAAATTTAAATAATTTTAAATTATAATTTACTCAGGTAACAGCTATTAAAAATTTTCATCCAATGTAATCTTATTTTATAATGGCATTGTGGCATATTTCATTTCGGCAGCTTTCATCTAAAGTGATTCCACTGCGTTTAGTTTTAATACCACAATTTGGCATGTTGTTCCTACTCTCATACACAGGCGACGTACCTTTCCTCTTAATATAGCTGCTGGCCATAAACGAAGTGCCCCCTTCTTCCATCAATGAAAGAGAAATTTTCATTCAATCAATGTTTGATAATAATTATACCCTTGGTATAGTCCCCTTGTCAAATAAAATGCTTTTACAATCTGCTTCAAAGTTCTGCAACAGAAAGATGCACGTACATCTAAACTATCAACTAGTGCTCCTTTCAATACCATTAAATTTAATCTGTTACAAATGTTTCTTCGAGAGGGATATAATCCTTTCAGTGTTGTTCAATACAGTCAACTTTTGGATAACAATCTTAACAATTCGGAATGCTGCATAAAGAACTGCTGGATTGCTCAACAACGTCAGGAGGAGAACAATTTTAACTTCAAAGGTTTTATTTTGATTCAATTTGACATGAACTAAGTCCCGATGGAAGACGAAGATGCTCTTCCAGGATCAATTATGACAAGGAAACTGGAAATAATGCCAAAACAACAACTTCCATGGATCTGAAGATATACCCGTAAAATCAATTCAGAAACGAAGTATCTTATATATTCGTACTCGTGCATACGAACAGTACGTCTGTACGATTTATACTCTGTCCTTCAACCAAAACTATGATGTTCGTAGATTTGTGGGTACTTGTAAATTCGTAAAGTGGTTACATGTATGCAAAGCGTAAGGATGTGTTAATAGGATTTAAATGGATTCACTTCCTTTGCAACTGTCAATTTTAAATCAATAACTTGGTTCGGTATTGACTCGCACTTCTTGAAGTTTTTCCATATCAGTATCGAATCTTTACATAGCGCCCAAAGTTTAATTAGATTAAAGTCAATTTATTATTTATTTACTTATCTTGTTCTGTTTTGTAATAAGAAAAACTTATCGTATTAAAGAAGGACGCTGAAGCGCTGTGCAACTAATTTCGCGGCTGCACCTAGAGGGATTCTTTAACTTTTGTTTATTTGTTTCGATGTGCCTCACATTTTGATACTTCCGGATTCATGGGCAACGAAATTGCCATTTCAAACCCGAAAACTTTTTTAATTTTAGTTGCGCACATAAATAAATTAGTCGTACGACCCATCTACAAATAGAACCTTTAGAAAACCCTTCATTTTAATGGCTCTGAATTGTGGTTCAAGACGTTGCTTTTACAAAAAAAAGAAAAAAAATTGCAAAACTCATTCAAGACACACTCACTTTACAAATATCAAACTGATACTATCTTGATATGTGTACATTTAATTAATTTACAAAACTATGCTCCTAAGCGAACTAAACAATTTCGAGTTCCTTAAGTTCGCCACAAGCCATCACCCATGCTAATCCAAGTCATCGTAAAGTCAAAATTTCAAAGCAATGCGTCCTGGCATACGAATAGTGAGAGTGGGCGACAGTCTCGTGTGGTTAATCAGGGGTAATTCACGCTCATAATTGTCCTATTCACACCGTAATCACTGTTTGGAGGGATGGAAACTCCCTGGTGTTAATTATATCCCGAATACTATGGAACCGTTTCACAGCAATTTGCTTCATTATTTATTTGATGTCTGCTTGACGTGGTATTTAGATATCGACTGTTGACAACTCGAAATTAATTTCAAAGTTTCATCTAGTCTGGTGATGAATCTGATTGAAAACAATCCCTAAGTGGATGAGGTTTATTCATAGAGAAAATTGCTTTAAGCTACTGTCATAAATTGATTAATTTGAGAAAACCGAAAATCTACGCATGGACTAAATTATTATTGGAAAAAGTCTTTATTAAACCCAAGCAGCAATTCTTCATTGTAACTAAAGTTTATGTTGGAGGATATGACCAATAAGAATTTGAACCAAAGAGAATACATTGTGTTTCCGCCACATCTGGGATTTCTCCACATCTAGTCGCCGAAATAGTATTGAACGAAGATCTAATTGAGAACAAGTTGTCAATGTAGGAAGGGACCGTACACACAAAGATCATTTTTTGGAGAATGCCCCTGGTTAAGTAAAGCGTTTATTTCACACCAAACCTCCTTTAAGGAGTATCACATCCACTGTAACCTATGGAGGCTAATGTTTTGAACCTAAAATAGTTACTAGAGCGGCTTTGTGAAGATACTTACCTATTCAGATGACAGACCGATACATACTCGTATTTCACGTATAAAATTTAAGGTGGTTGTGCTCCCATATATAGTTACAAAATTTCCAAAAAATTTCAAAAAATAAACGCATCAAGTTTTTTCCATAACAAAAGTGGTCTAAGTTTAACACTTAAGCGTTGAAATAGGAAAAGGATTGACATCATTTGAAACTGAAATCAATTGAATTCACTGAAGTCATTAGTCATTTTATATAATGCACTGATTTTATGTGAATTCACTGCGGACTTCAGTTAACATCAAATGAATTTAATTTTCTTATTCAAAATGCAATCATTCGATTAACAATTAAATGCAACAATTGCTGATTTTCGAAATACTGGTGTGTTAGAGTTTTTTTATTCCCTGTTCATTTTTTGGCAAAGAGGATTCAAATCATTTTGGATGAATCAAATTGAGTTATCTCAACAAAAGAATTGATTCATTAACAACTCAACTACAAGTCGTTATGCGTGCATATTGTAATTAGCTTTTGAAGTAAAATGGTTTGAACGGTTAAAATCTGTGCTATAAATGGTAAAAATTTTCTTTTCAATTTCATCTTTCCAATATCTGAAAGTTGGGTCCATAGTCTGAGAATAAAATGTTTGCCTTCGCATAAAAAAGATGATCTATCGATAACTGAACAAGAACCAAACGTTCGAAAAAACATTTTTCGTCGTTTTAAAATTTTAATTTGTCGCCGGAAAATCGTGGCGCGAAAGAAATGCTCATTTTCGATCATCTTGAAAACTTTGTGCAGGATATTGATGTAGAATGAGTCTCGATGCTTGGAGCCTTTAACGGTTTTTTGTTATTCTTGAAAAGAACCAAAGTAATTCCAAACGATCATCCGCAAAGCGCGAGTATTGGTGAGTGCTCTGTTTACTTTGTTTTTTCTAAAAACATTCTCTAATAATTTGCTGTTTGTAAGGTATACAAACCATTATTGTCAGGTGAGGGTCTCTTCACTATAAATTATTTTTCTTGGTAGAACAATTAGAAAGATCTCATTTGAAAATGTTTTTTAAAAAGCTTTCTTGAGGGGTTTGGGTGTTTCACTTTTTCATTCCTCATTTAAATCCGTCGTTTCGATTTGAGAATTCGTAAAAGTTTCAGGATCATTTTCTTGGTTATTTCGACTCGACTTCAATATTCAATTGATTGTGTTCAGTACAGAATTTTGTTACCTGTTACATGATCAACTATTAACGAATAAAAAACTGCGAGTGTATACTCTATCCATTTTAACATTTTTACCAAAAGACATCAACATTTTGACCTATTGCATAATCTTTCAAATCGCGCCCATATCCTTTTGTTCACTCCCTTGAAAACAATTTTTACAATTCGATTAACTTTATTAAACCCGGAATTTCTATATCCCTCAACTCTTTGTAAGTTTAGGTATTAAAGCTTCTAGAACGAGTAGTTTTACTTGTAAGATTCTTTTGACAAAACAAAACGAAATCAAAAAAAAAAAGAATGATAATAAAAAATCCTTTTATGCATACAATTACTTCATTGGTCAGCCAAACCAAAACAGGAACCAGTGAATGCTGAATTTTACATATTTGTGAAAGGCTCTATTTGATTGCTGTAAGCTGAAAAAAATTATTGCATTCACTTTCGTTAACATGAAACAAAAGTATTCCCACAACTTAAGTTATTTTTTTAACTTTTTTTTTCTAGTTAAATGAATTCAAAATCCCACAATCGCGTTTAGGGTTGTTTTATTGTTTGGACACCCACTGGCGTGGCCTTCTGAAGAAAAATATGCAAAAACGCAGCAATCAGCAGTGTTTGGTTAAATGTGTGGCTGCAGTTTTTGTCCGTATTTCAGGATTGAAAAGCAAAACTGAAATTGTGGTCAACTGGATTGCGGTTCCAATAATAGAACGATATTCTCTTTTTCCTCTTTTCAACAGATAACAGAGTCACGAGGTGTTTTTTTTTAAAGTTTTTGAATGAATGTTGAGCAATGTTATAAATTATGGTCCAACAAGAAAGAATTAGAGTTGGATTTTAAGACTTAAGCAAACAAAATTTCTCAACTGATTAAAAGAATTGATTTACTTTCTTTTTTAATATTTCATATCAGGTTGCGAAAATAATATTGGTCGTTAAACTGTCCTCCTACTTTAAGCTGTTTCGACCAATTTTCAACATGGAAAACAAGCATTTATGAAGTAAAAACCAGTCTTGAATTTTATGCAGATATGTAACAATACGATGTTTGCATCTAATTTGCTCCCAGTTCTTGATAGTTATTGTTTAAATACCCTTTTGATAGCTGCGGTCCCTGAACTGAATACTTTGGCACCGATTTCCGCGTTTGGTTTGCAACCGTAGACCGCATCTCCCAAAGCTGCGGAGACATATTTTCGATACTAAGGGCCTTTGGTATCATATGAAACTTAGTAGTTTTCATGCCCAAATGTCGTTTTATTTTAAAAACTTTCAAATTAAATAGATTTTATATTTTCTTGATTAAATGTATTGCCTTAAAGATTGTGTGTGGAATATCATGTCGGTTGGTTTATTGTGCACATCTTTATCTTCAAGTACCACCATAGGAAGAATCGCGAGGTGAACAATCAAGGGATCCTAAGGGCCCATATAAATACCACCGCTTTTTGACAAATCGTTATCCAGAAGTTTTAAAGGCTGCCTCTCTTCCACGATTGTATTGGACATGCATTGCTGTTTACGGAGCTTCGATACATCTCTCATTTGATTTGAAAAGCACCAACAAGTGCTCATGTTGTCGATCATTGTACGGTAGCGTAAGGCATGGAGCTACATCATTGGTTTTCCTATTAGATTAGGAGCTAAAGATTAAATAAGCATACTTTTATGGGGACGTTTCCTCCATGCTTATGATAAACAATTAACTAAAGCCGACACATATTCATTTCAATATTTTTAACATTGCTTTCCTATTATTTTGACACTATAAACTTTTACTTTCCAATTTGTGAGACCTCAGGAGTCTCATTTGTAAAACATTAAAGGTGTGTTGTATATACCATTGTCACAACGCTACGTCTGCTCGACGCTTGCAGTTCCACTTGTCTATTATCAACTAATGAACCAATGAAAAAGCGCAAAAAGGCTTTTAGCGAAACTTACCAACTGCTTATGTCACTTCATGTTATCTTTTCACGAATATTTTTTATCGATTGAAGCTTTAACAGCTGATTTGCATCTGGCTGTCACCGCAAGTAGGAGCTGTTATTACCTGAATCAAAAAAAAAAAAACTTCCAGAAAACCATTTGGAAGGCTGATATATGTACAACACAAGTTTGATCTCTTTAAATTAAAGTAATTTAAAATTTAAATTGGGCAAAAATAGCGATTCATCCCAGCTCAGTGTAGAAGAGTAAACACGAAGCTTCTTTAACACTTTCATCTTTTGATAAAACATGTACGTAAATTGAATACCCCATGTTTAAGATACAAAGGCAAAACTGACTTACAACTTGTCACATATCTGTGCATCTAAACTCCTTTAATGCAGAACATATAAAAGCTTCATCTCATGCCGGCTATTTATCGTCCAACCTTTTAGCCATAATCATTGTAGATAACAAGCTCTTTGTCCTCAGCAAGCCAAATGCATGAACTCAAGCTCTGACCAACAATAGAGCGTATACCTACATACACAAAAAACATCACCTTACACATAACAGAACATTGGGGTAGGAAGAGTTACCACTACCGGACGATGGTAAATTCTGTGGTCAGCTTCTGTGATGTACTGTTTTCACGAAAATGTGCCAACATTTTAAGAGCTATCCTCATCATATGCCTGTGGGAGGTTGCTTTGGAAACTTTGGCATTGTGGCGACACATACCACAAGCAAAGTCGCAAGCAAAAAATTAAAAAAAAATTCGAAGCCTGAGGCACGACGACAATTTTGGTAGCTTAAACCTGTCCTACGACCAAAAATCACTTTCTTGGTAGTCGTGTCAAGTTAACGCCACGCTTTGTCAAGGGGATAAAGCTTCCTATTACACAACCACGCAGCAGCGACGTCCGTGTTTCATTTGTTTACTTTGTCCTTTGTCTAGAAAATCCGAAGTAGAATGCAAATTGCTCCGAGCCTCTGAGGCTCCGTGCATGAACATCGTTTTAGCACTTTACGAATTAGGAGTGAGGAAAAAAAAGTCACGGATGTGCGGAGAGCAAAAACATTTCAATTATTTTTGCATTAAGTGCCTTGGAGTGTGTAAGAGAAAGCGTAAAAATGGTTGCACGTTATTAATTTCTTACGACTGAAACCTAAGGCTTTGTTTGAATCATTTCAATTGAAATCAACCTTATGAGCAAAATTTAGCAATCAAAACAAATTTCTTCGAGAATTGAATAGTTTAATAAGCAGGAATGACAGTCTCAATCATACAGATGATTTATTGTTCACGTATAAATTTATAATTTGGGTGAGGTGCAGTTTTCCAGGTTTCTCTTGATTTTGTGGAAGTCACCAATTATACAAACCAAACAACCACCAACGCTGTGGGCTGGAAAATTTCAAAGTCGGCTGACACCATTTCCCGGACGTATGGCACAGATAAACACTGCTTGTGTCACCTGATTGACATACCGTTTAGTATCAATTCTTCATTCACAAAAAATTTTTCGCAGTGGATCATTACATCAGAGAATCACTCTCCTCACATCCAATGAATCATCCAGATGATGAAAATAATCAATGTTTTAGAAAGTAAGAAAACCATTTTTAAAATAGGATTGACAGGAGCTAGTGACAGCTTCGAATATTTATACCATCTGGTACTGTCGCCGTTCTATTTTCAGAATTTCTTTGCAGTTTTGCAACTACTTCCAAATGGTGTGCTTGCGACCCTATAAATCACAGCTTGTTTCTTCAATAAGGTTAAGAAAACCGAGCAGTATCTTACCATTTAGAAATTTGCGATTGTGCGTTCTGCGGTTAGGGCATTTGGGTTCATATCTGAGCCTAGTGTAAGGCTGCTTTCCATCCTTCACGGTCCAGGTCACGACGCTCACAGTTGGTCAGGATGCACCCTTTTCAATTTTCCCACATTTTCTTGATAAGGTCTTCTTCGCACGGGTCAAAGCTCAATACGTCAAAAAATATATACCATCGCAGTATGTTCTTCCTATTTTTTTAGGAAAATCATTGAATTTATTTTGCAAGTTTAATAAATTAGCTTAAAATTTTTAAATGCAACATATCAAGAAGAAATAATAGTCATAAGCCTGCCAAAATAGTAAAGTTTTTTTTTATAAAAAATTAGAGTTTAAGTCTACCTTTTATTTACCATCGAAATTTAGAACAAAAAAAAACACTCGTATCTAATCATAGTCAATTAATAAATCGTGCTTGCTTCAAGCAGTAAATATTCAATTAATAAAAAAAATACAAATTGTATTCCTATCAATGATTCTCGAGACATAATGTATATTTAAACAAGAAGGAACGAAGGAAATCAAACAAGCCAACTATAGCCTCAGTATACGAAGCCATGTTAATAATATTTTGAAATAAATCAGCTCACCATACATACCTAGTTGTATAAAGACTACGTAACTACGCATCGCAAATAAAAACATAAAATAAAATATCGACAAAACTCTAAAGACTTTAATCCCCATTTACAAAAAAAAAAAAATGCGAAAAAAGTAAATCCTTTGTATAGATATACTATATTGTATTGTAGGTAATTATGAACAGTGCCTATTAATAATAATATTAGCTGTACTGTAAATATGTACTCCAGTTTTCTGTATGGAAACTTAGCCAAATTAAATGAAATGTCATAAATTTAAAAAAGATTAATCTTAAGTCTAAGGAACGTCGAAACTGGTAAGTTTAAGCTTATAAAAAAAAACTATTTAAATGCTTTTTAATGTTTTAGAAAAAATAAAAATAAAAAAAAAATAATTAATTTTAAGGTAAATCAGTTTAAGTGTACATATCAGTATTTCCTACTAACGACTTAAAGAAATCGAAATTGTTAAATATCCTTGAATGTATGTGGTATCGGTCTCAAGATCATGTTTATTTAATATTTAGTACTATTTGCAAATTATTTAATATGATAAATTAGTAAATAAAGTTGTTCATGATAGATAAACTTTAAATACAACAATTGTAATAATAATAGAACTAATAGTAACTGCTGCGAACAAAATGTAATAAAATAAAATAAAATAAAATAAAATATTGAATTTGTGTTTTATTACTTTATTATTTATGAAACGATCGAGGGTTTGTATATAAAATAAAATTTACTTCATTTTTTGGATATTAACTTCTAGATGTTAAGGTTGTAAGTCATTACTATGCATAATTGAATCTCAAACTTAGTTGCGAAAATAAATCGAAAAGTGGCACTTAAGCTTTGTGCTCGAATCATTTCATCAGATTCGATAAGGTTTCCAAAATACTTCGGTAAGTATGCGAATTCAATTTAAGAGAAGCTTTGATGAATCAGTTGATTGTTTGTGAGAAAATTAAAATAATTTTTCTGTAAACGTGATTTGAAATTATTTCTTTTATTTCCTGGATTGAATTCGTTGACCCGCAGGTTTTCAATAAACTTTTCCACCCACAATTTGAACACACTTTCATTTAAAGCCAGGCGCAGGTAAGGTATAATCCTAGAGCTAAAAGCTCTCCACTTTTGTTCACAGCTTATATCGTCCACTTTCGTGGACGTTATCATACAAAAATCGTGGCAATAATATATAATCGTTCATTAAGGTAGGTTGCCAACTATTAACTATTAGATATCGAGTATTATTATATTTCCATTTGTGCCTTCAATATCCTTTGAAACGTATTTTTTGAAACAGCCAGTTCAAAGTTCAGTTTTATTCCTTTATGGACAATCAAGTGGTTTCTGTTCGACATATCCTTATTGTGAGGTAACTTGTCACCAGTTTAAATAATCCCTGTGGCAACTTTTAATTTTTTAATTCACAGATGCAAGAGTGGAAGAGCTCTATCAATTTTCAGGAGGGTAGATTTAACCTGACAATGTGTTGTTCTTATTTAGTGAGAGCTTCTTATAGTGTCCAAAATCTGATTTCTGAGTATGATAATTCAGCTTTGTAGGTTTATATTCGAAAAATAAATTTTATCATTGTATAAAGAATCGATTGGTGAGGATGTCCAAAGGACACTCTAAAACAGATAACAGCCTTATCAAGCTTCTCAATGCTTCACTTTTGTGGTTAAGCATTCGCACGCAGGTCCAAAAATCGTCTAGCAGTACGGTATACTCGTAAATACTTCATACCTTACATGCCACAGTATGTTAAGTCTTTTCTTACGGCGATGATCCCATCGTGTAGATTCACAGACTTTTTAAGCCTAAGAGTAATTGTCTATCTTCTAAACACAGCTTTTCGTAAAACCTTTTCTGACAAAGAGAACAAACAATCAGCCAAATGCTTGTTCTCTCAAACCTCGAGCGGATTTTCATCCGCCTTAGTAATACTTCTTCGCCGAACATGATTTAATTACTGGATACCCAACTTAGCGCAGGAAATAGTGTTGGGCAAGACTGATGCTTCGTTAGATTTATGTACTGATATCATTACTCGAATTTATTGCGGGCCTAGGTAGACGAAATCTTTTGCTAAATCAATGTAATGTCTCCTTATTCCGACATTCTGACAGGATTGTGAGACTGCTGTTAAAACTGGGGATATATGATCCCTCAAAGGGTTTTGCGATTCGCAATCCTGGAGTTTGGGAGATCATTTTTTTGATTTATCTGAAAGTATAGTATGTAGTGTTTCGAGTCCTAGTTGGTTCCTCCACAATGAACTAAGTCTTACATCGATCGCAACGCGTTAAGAATGAAATTTCCAAGAACGTAAAGGATTGTGAGTGGTTAATCTCACCTTGCCGATTTGCTTACGTTTGGTATGCATTTTTTAAGTCTACAAAAGCTGGCTTTGCACAAAACCGCAATTATTCGGTGCAGCTGGTAACACTTTGATGTACAAAAAAAATCCTAGCATTATAGAGTCAAAGGGGCAATGGAACCCACTTGGATGTGCAGGTGCAGTGCTAAATATTCACTTCCCATTGAATTCTAGGACTTCGTTAGTTCACTATAGGGAAGCTATTCATTCGGCACACGACGAAGTGGTGATCCGTTTTTTGTTCATAAACTCCTGTGCATAAAAATTGACTTATCACTCGAATATTTCCAGCTTTCTTAGGAAAGAAATATACTAAAGCCACGAATGAACTGAATGCCGATGCGAAACACATTCAATGTTATGGTCTTTAAAATAACCTAAACCTCAATGGGTTTCCAATTAAATTTGAGATTCAAAAAGATTCAATTGAATTACGTGGCAAAGATGAAATCACAAAAGAGCACATCCTCGGCGTTATTCTACACTCTTTTCTCACTTCAGTTGTGTTGCATATACTATACATAAATATGCATGTGAATGCCAGTATATCTGGCTTTGCTCGACAGCAGCAGGAGCAGCCAAACTGTTGAATGACATAAAGCATTCATTCTACTCGTCCTCATCACTATCATCATACTTGCATCCTTGAGATTCTCGATGCATTCATACGAGCGGTTATGTGGCGCACACTGGTATGAATGGGGACACTGAAAAATGTTGAATGTCAACTAGAGAAGATAATTCTTTATGTGGAAACTTTTTGCTTTTTAATCTTTACCTTTTGGGTACACTCGTTCTTTTGTAAAATAAAAGGATATAAGTGAAGAAGTCCCTAGTGGAAAACATTTCGTTGTTCTTTGTTATATTTATTATTTTTATATGAAAAACAACAGAAAATGGCTTTTGCGTTTGTGA
Source organism: Orthonevra nobilis (assembly GCA_963555765.1). NCBI lineage: Eukaryota > Metazoa > Arthropoda > Insecta > Diptera > Syrphidae > Orthonevra > Orthonevra nobilis. The sequence continues at coordinate 50,491,522 of OY743224.1, forward strand.
AGACAATCCTTTTGAGGTTAATAGTGCAGACTAGTTACAATATGTGCTCCTTCTAAAAAACAATCAAAACTAAAAGGTGAAAATTATAAAATGTAAAATCTTTCGACGAACTAAGGTATACTATTTTATGGTTACGGTGGACTGATATTCTGATTTAAGCTTTCAAATGGAGAATTTATATTTAAGGGTATTGCGATTCTGGAACTTAATGGAACTCGAACAAAGGACAAGCCTGAACTACATTTAAAGTATAAATTTGCTGAGCTAGTTTAAACTTACCTAAGACGCAAATCGCGCTTGATTTTATTCATGCATGATGACAAACATTATGATAGACCAATTGAATTTGATGATGCTCAAATAAGAGCCATAATTGTATAAGATCGTCATATGACTGTGTGACGAATTGCAGAGATGTTAAATACATCATACACAGTAATTGCAAATCACTTGATATGTCTTGGACTCATAAAAAAGCTCGATATTTGGGTTCCACATGAATTTAAAAAAATTCTCTTTAGACAACGAGTCAATATTTGCGATATTCATCTCAAACGAAACGAAACGGATCCTTTTGTGATAAGCCTGGTGATGAAAAATGGATAGTTTGCAACACTTATCGAGAAAGATCATGGTTCAAGTTGTGTATTTTGGGCTGCTTCCTACTAATAAAACTGGAGCAAGCCATCAAAGTAAACCGGCAAATCGTAAGGGAGTGTTCCACAGTGACAGTGCATACATAAATCTTTGGAAGGTCATGAAAACTTATTCAACCGTGGTTGGTAAGTGATGTTACATCCACCGATTTACATTTGTTTCGAAGCTTGCAGCGCTCTTTGATTGGTGAACCTTTCACCAATGATGATGACCTACAATCGCATTTGGTCCAATTTTGTTCCTATAAGGGGCAGACATTTTATAAACACAGAATCATGGAGTTGCCAGAAAGATGGTAGGAAGTTATCAAACAAAATGGAAAATATATGATTGATTAAAGATTATTGTTATTAAAAAAAGTGTTTTTTATTTCACACAAAAATACAGGAATAACTTTCCTGCCAACCTAAAAGTTTGAACTAGCCATGTAGTAAGTACAACAGAAAAGTTCTTCAGTATTAAAGAATTTGTGTAAATGTTTGAAAAGGATTCTTTTTGCCGCTGCGAATGATTTCGCAAGTCAAACACATCCCATATGTATTTGTGGCAAGTAACACGAATTAATTTCGAATTTGACAGAAATCGCTTAACAAAAAGTTCCTACATACACCGATATTAAATATTATTATTATATGATGCGCTAGAACGAGCTGGTTTGTTTGAAAAGAATTGTCATTGAATTTTTATTTTATTTATTTTTAAAAGATTGAATTTTTTTTATTTAATTGTACGGAGAGAGTACGATAACTTGGGCCCCAAAAATTGATAACGATTTCTTGTAGTGGGGCCAAAAACAAGCATTTTTTACTATGGGAGGGGGGGGGGGTCTATCACGCACCGTTTAGGAGGTAGGGGCAATTTAAAAAAAAAATTGCTTTAAATGAAAAAAAATTAAAAATAAAAACAACGGCAACACCTACAATAAAGTACTCTACCGGCCTTGAAAGCCAGAAACATGTTCTTTAATCCTGGGCTTAAACTAAATAGTAAACTTTAATAGTTTTTTGAAAAATTCGCATGCAAACTCAAAATTTTGATAAAAAATATCAAAAAAACAAGTTTAGATCAATTTTTTTCAAAATTGTGAAATGAAGTGCTAAATTTGCTTTTTGCAGTCAATGCTTGTATTAATTATGAATAGAATACAAAAAACCGAATGGTTTTATGTCTTCTAGTTTTTGAGAAAATTGAGATCTACTAATACTATTTTTTGTTTTTTGGTATTTACGGTGACACTTTTAGTATAAATGTTAATGATAGGTTCATCTTTGTTAGTCAAGTTTAGCAAATCATTAAGCGAGGAGGTCAGAGGAGAATCAGACCATTTTCTTCTAAAAAAGCGATGCTCTTTTCGTTGGTCGATACCAAATCCCCGAACGAACAAAATACGGAAAAGTTATTTAGTTTAGGATGGATTAGAGAATGCAAAGTCGCCATTGCCTATTCACAAAAAATAACACTCGATTCGCACTAAGGTTGAACACAGAATGAGCTTTACCACATGTGCATGAAAAAACCAACGGTACAAAATTCAAAGTTTGATATGATTTGATATTTTTGCCTCATTATTAAGTGCATTCCATATTACATAAGTACATACAAACTAGATGAAGAGTATTCATGACATAGGCGCCTGCCAGGCAAAAAGCAGGTACCCTGAGCGGAGCGACGAAGTCGCGTGAGCGTGGATTGACTACGGAAAGAAAGTTGAATTCCTTTAACCCGCGAAGCCGGCCACTCAGCAAATTTAGCACTTCATTTCACAATTTTGAAAAAAATTGGTCTAAACTTGTTTTTTTAATTTTTTTTATCAAAATTTTGAGTTTGCATGCGAATTTTTCAAAAACTATTAAAGTAAACTATATAATTTAAACGCAGGACTAAGGAACATGTTTCTGGCTTTCAAAGCCGGTATACTACTTTATTGTAAGTGTTGGCGTTGTTGTTGTTTTCTTTTTTTTCATTTTAAGTCATTTTTTTAAAATTGTCCCTTACCTCCTAAACGGTGCGAGATAGACCCCCCTCCCATAGTAAAAAATGCTTGTTTTTGACCCCTCTACAAAAAACCGTAATCAATTTTTGGCGCCCAAGTTATCGTACTCGTGCCAATTATACGCTCCCGAATAATTAGGAATGCCCTTACAATGCATGTTGCACAGAACTAGCAGAAGGATAAGGATAAGAATGGAAAGATTGTTTAGCGGTTTGAAATTCAGATGTATTTTGATTTCAATTATTCCATGGTTGGATTTCGAAATGAGGCCGAAAGTTTGCTATCGACTTATTAGCTTTCGCTTAGTTTGCAGGATTTTATTCAACATTAGTTTATATAAACCTTAATGACTTTGAGATTAATATCTTGAATGACTTTGATACGATGAGCGCCAAAAACTCTTCCTAGTATGTCTGTTCCCTGATTAAAATGTTGAAATATTAAATTTTATAATTATTTCAACTAACCGTCCATTTTTCATCATGTTTCCACATGTGCAGTGTTTTTAAACTCCCAACGAACGTGTTCTTTAAGTACTTGGAAAAAACTGCATGATAATTTAAATTAAAACTTAAACATCATCATCAGCACAAAGTATCAGATGACATACTCAATTTTAGCATCCAGAATCTGAATGCAAAACTCTATGATTATAAATAATTTCACAGTCTCGGCGTTTGTTTCGAAACTGTGCCAACTGTCAACGCGCTTCGCATTTCCGTCTCCTGTCCAGGACTCTTCTTCATTCAGTGTAGTCACAAGGGAAAAAAATCCCAAAAGTGTTGAAACATTGCTCAGGCACTTCAGTTGTATTATCCATAATTAGTTTTTTTTTTTCTTTTTTATTCTACAGGTGTATCTACTCTACAAGATGCCCACAATGGCGTTAGAATTTGCGCACAGATTGTGCTTTTTTGAAAATATGTACATTTGCTGTCATAATTGAGTTCTTGTGTTTTAGTTTTCATAACGAGAATGGATTTAATTAAAATTGCAATTTGCAAAGCGATTATGTGTAAATAATATCGCTAGACTGAATAAAAATTAAATTTTCCAACAACATAAACATGCAATTGAAAATGTCTAAATGGACTTCATTAAACACATGTGTTAAATCTAATTACATATTTGCTCAATCAGCTTTATCCTGTTAATTCGTGGAATACTTTTTGTGATTATTTTGGAAGCATAATAGATGAATACATTCAGATGCTTGTTTACATTTTGAATGATGAAAAACATGATATGCTAAAATGATTGTGAATTTTTCAAGGCTATAAAGGATATTTTAAGGTTTGCATCAATTGATTGGGGAAGTTTGACGAACAAAATGTATTTAAATTGAATTGAAATCGCTTTTAGAGTTTGATATTTGAGAATTATTTTCAAATAAAACACATCAAATGGAATTTTATGAAAAAAGTGTTACTGTAAACTGAAGGATGACTCGATTTCAATTATTTATAGAAGAAAATTTCAAGACTACACTTCAGTTCATTTGAAAGATGAAATTTTGATCACTTATTCTGGCAAAACTACTGAAATCTACAAGGCTTCTGTCGAAGCTAGCCGCAAAAATCTGAGCTTGCTTTTCAATCCAATTTAGCCGCTTATTGATGCGAATTCAAAAGAAGTCTATTTTTTCACTACATGATTACACGCTAGAATCTTACGTGGCAAATATTCAACACTGAAGGCAGTTGTAATTGACGGTCACTTTCAAGAACCTTATTTTTTTGAGAAAATATCAATCTAAATGAAATGGAGAAGACAGGAGAAAATCGTACAAAGACTAGCTTACCAACGTTTCGCAGTCGAAATAAGATCAACGCAATAGGCGGGTGTTCAGATAGCACTCAAAATTCCTTTTCAACGACTTCTGCTACACATCAATCCTCATAAGCTCTTTGGTGACATATTTCAAGAGAAGAAACGATTAGGAACAACTTTGTGTGAAAATATTCAATACCTATACTACACAGAAAAGACTATGAATCGGGAGCTGATTTCGACGCATACCACAAGCAGATCCTTGATCACAGAAACATTTAAGGAACATATTCATAATGATGCATATATCACTGTGCAAATGCAAATAACGCGCATCCCAACTGATGTCATGACCTTGGATACAGTTGAAAATGGCTTTGGTTTCTTCAAAAGTCTATTCTTTGTCTACGGTCCAGTCTTGGATATGAAGTGATTACACGCATCTAAATAGTTCACAAGAAATATAGAATGTTGTTGAACTTTTGAGTGGGAGAAAGCAATATCTATTGAACCAAAAATTTTAGAAATAGGATCATAACGAGAATGGGACTTTAGCTTTCGATTTGCTGGACAGTAATCAAAATTCTCGCGAGTGACTGACAACCTCTCTGATGAGTATAACTGGTAAGAAAAAGTTTTTGGGACCGTTCGCAGTCAGTAATAAAGTATAGGTCCAGCTCCCACGCGCATACAAAAATTGTGAAGCTAGGCCATTGCCCACAACAGTGATGTTGCACCACTAAGGCTATATGATATTTCCTCTCTCTTGTATGTGAGCAAGTGCAAATAAGCTGATATCAAATTCTTCCCTTTTAGCAATCAAATTTAAGTTTCATACCACTCAACAATCTTTCAATTTTTCTCCCTATCCTTCTGCTCGCTCCGTGCAAATATACATATTGAAGGGATGGTCATAATCCTGAACGATTATAAGAGGAAGCAAATGGAATTTTTTTGAGGGAGTTAATCAGCTCTAAAAATAATAATTATGTTTACTGTTATCTCACTTTCGAGCACACAATTCCTGCTGCACTATGTACTACTGTGTCCAAAAAATTAGGTGACATATGAATTTAAACTGCGCGCGTCGAAGGATTTGGAAATTTTTCTTTCTTTTTAGGTTGGTAGTACTGTCAGTGACATCTATGTGAAATTTCATGTCAAAACATATTCATAGTGTTTGAGATACGCGTCGTTTTGTGAGCTGCTAAAAGTGAGTTTTTCGTTTTTTGCGATGTCGAAATTTATTGAGCAAAGAATTTGCATTAAATTTTGTTTGCGGAATCAATTTTCTGCTGCGGATACGTTGAGGATGGTGCAGAAAGCCTTTGATGATGAGGCTATGTCTAAAAAAAATGTTTACAAGTGGTATAGTGATTTCCAAGCCGGCCTTGAACGTGTCGAAGACGAAGAGCGTTCTAGGCGACCATCAACCTCAACCGATGAAGCTCACGTCCAACAAATCAAAGATTTGGTGTTGAAAAACCACCGATTAACGATTAGAGACCTTGCTGATGAAGTTGGCTTATCGAAAGGCTCAGTCAATATCATTTTGAAGGATGCTTTGGGCCTCAAGCGCGTCAAATCTCGACTGGTACCGAAAACATTGAAATTTTTGGAAAAAAGGCGTCGCGTTGAAGTGTGTGAAACAATGCTTTCCGACTACCAGGATGAAATACATTATAACTGGCGATGAGACTTGGATCTATGCTTACGACCCCGAAACAACCGATCAATCGAGCGAATATCGTGCCAAAGGAGAGCCGAGACCAAAAAAACCGCGCCAAAGTCGCTCAAAAATCAAGGTCATGTTGACTGTTTTCTTCGATTATCGTGGTGTTGTGCTTTATGAATTCCTTCCAACCGGCCAAACAGTCAACAAGGAATATTATTTGAACGTTATGCGTCGTTTGCGTAACGCTATCCGCCTAAAAGGGCCGGAATTGTGGAAAGACAATTCTTGGTTTTTACACCACAATAATGCACCATCCCATACCGCACTCGTAATTCGTGATCATTTCGCCAAAAACTCAACCCATATCGTTCCGCAACCACCGGATTCACCTGATCTGGCGCCGTGCGACTTCTGGTTGTTCAACAAGCTCAAAAGAAAGCTCCGGGGACACCGTTTTGATACGATAGAGGAGATTCAAGCCGCAGCGAAGACGGAACTGAAGGCCATCCCGGAAAGTGACTACAACCAGTGTTTCAAAGATTGGAAAATCCGTTGGCATAAGTGCATTGCATCGGGAGGGGTTTATTTCGAAGGGGATGAAATTGATTTGGAAGAATAAATAAAAAATTTTCAAAATAAATATAATGTCAACTTATTTTTTGGACACAGTAGTACATTTTGAAGGGATGGTCATAATCCTGAGCGATAATAAGAGGAAGCAAATGGAATTCTCAAAGTTGATGTTTTTTTTTTTGAGGGAGTTAATCTCATTTCTCACTTTCGAACATCAAATTCCTACAGCACTATGAATATCGCAAGAATGTAAATGAAAAACTTCTTAATTATAACAATATATTTCCTTACAGCTCAATCATTCTCGAGTCCTTTGCTATTCTGCATGATTTCCTGTGTAACTGGAAAACTCGCTCTTGCCAAGTATTCAGTATTTTACAATAAACACACGCAAACCGAAATTTACAGAAAGCTTTTAAAATTCATGTGACAAGTAATTGCATGCCTTTGGCTGAATCATATCACTTCTGGCTGCTTAAATTATAAAAACCGTTTTCCAAGTACCAACTTGCGGCCATAAAATCCCTTACAATGCGGTAATGAAATACTTTTCCAGTTATTTTTACAGCTCAATAATTCCAATTTTTGTGGTGGCGTTGAACGCTATCAAGCAGCACTGCACATATCCTCAAATGAGTACGTTAATTTAAATACCCCTTCACTATTTTTTAAGGCTATAAACCGAGCACAACAATATACATAATACATCGAAGAGTGACACAAAAAACAAACATTCAGAGCTATCGCTACATGAGCAGGAAACCAGTCCAACAACCAAACATTAAGGACACTTCTTTTTAACCACCATTACTCATGACAACTTCACGCGCCCGAGTTTATTCCCTTCGAATAATTAAATCGGCACTCGTATAACTCTTTTTACAGGACATTATAGCCAGATAATTACGGAGACAAATCGAGGAACTTTTCACAGCCGACTCTGATAAGATATGAATTGATATGAGCCGCTCATAAGTGTGGCATATTATCATTGAACCGGAAGTTCCACCACTGTTTTATCTGGAAACAATTATCTTGGAAGAGCACAAACTTTCTTGGTACTCATACAAAGAATTGGTCACTAAGGCGTATGAGTACTTTTTTGTTCGGCCATAAAGCACGCATTGCCAGCGAAGTCCTTGATTTGATAATGCACTAGTGCAGTAGTTAATTTAATGAATTAGTATTCGCTTAACATTTTAATGAAATTTCTTAATTATACTTAATTAACATGGAAAAGATAATCCTATCTCTGAGGTAATTAAGTGTGTCTACCTTTATCCACTTTGTATGTTCAGTAAACTGTTTTAAAAAAAATACGTGACTAAAATGCAAAGTTTTATTTGCCTCAAGCCCGAGGCTCCATCGTTATTGCTCCCTCTACATAGACACATACGCAGATAGATCGCTGCCTCATATCCGAGTCAGATTCAGACACGAGAAGAGTAAAAGCAAGAGGATGCAGGACAAACACAAACACTAGAACGAAATACTTGGCAAACTTAATGAAGACTTTAATGAATTTTGATAAAATGTTCTTCAGCATGAATTATGCATTGCAGAGTGAAATTTATACTTTTATTTGTGCAAATAATGTACGGAGATACGACTCAAATGGCTCACCATCTGGGGCTAAAGTGATACTGTTGCTGTATGCTCCAGAGATTTTTGGAGCACAAAAAATAAGAACAAAAAACAAGTTTCGTGGCCTAAAGGAAATGCCAACACAAAGTATGCAAGGAGGTAGAAGGTGCTTCCGTTTCCGGCATACGAAAGTATTTTGACTGGCAACGCACTTGCAGTTGATTTAATTGCTCAAATTTAATTCATCTGGCACCTGGTATTGCAGTATGTGTGAAGTTTTTTATGCCTGCTGGCAATATCTTTGTGTTAACCTCTGCGAGAGCTAATTTGTATAAAATTGTCTCCATTTTTTGAGTTGATTCAAGGAGCATGCGGATGTGATCAGTTCATATTTGCTTGCACTTCTATTTATTTTGTAGTTAATTCTTAAAATTTAATTATAATTTTTTATTTATTAGTAGAATGCTAGTGGCTACAATTTTCTTTCTTTTCTTTAAATATTTAAAATGCAAGCACATATCTAACATTTTTCAAAATAAATAATTAAGCATCATTCTGTAGCACATATACAAGTAACTAGAGGCGAATGATCCTTCCATTTGATTTTACATATATAGCAGGTGTGGGGTAAATGCATGTTTAACAATACAAAAATAAATAAATAAATTACAAAATGATTCTTAATAATTAACCGATCTGGAATTGGTTTTAATAAATTTGGTTAAATAACCAAATAAGAATTGTATCAAGTTCAAACATATCTTAATTGATGCGTAACTATACGCCCGAATGACTTTGAATTTTAAAAAGTTATATATTATTTGATTTTGAGTCATAATTATTAAAAAATTACGATTCACTTATTCTATGCAAATATATTTAACTACATGCTGCATCAATTTTTTTTCTATATGTTTATACTAGCGAAACTGATGAATGTTCGAACGTTGGCCTATTATTTGTGGGTTCAGAAAATGTTACTAAGTGAAATTTGACATTGAGTTTTATATTTTACTTTCGATGAGCCGCTTAACAGTCTTTTAATTTGATAGAACTATACCATCAGTTAAATCAGCGCCACATTCACATTCACAAACATATATTACTCTGAATTATTCGCAGATGATCCCTTCACGAAAAATTTTGAAATCTTAACCATCTAGGTACCCGTTCAAATACTCACAAACATTAGTATTTTCTTAAGAAGATACATCTGCTAGGATTTAATGCTTTTCAAAGGAGTTAAAAAGAGATGAAACCAAGAAGACTGGAATCGACGCACAGCTAGTTTCAACAATACAAATAGTTAAAAAAAAATCTGACGAAACTCTTGAAAAGACTTTTATAAGTTCGTTTGCGGAAAGCAAAAAAATGCAAGCGAGTACTTTTGTATTTTTTGAAATCAAGAAGCTCGATCCAATTGCTTAGCTGCAAGGACTTCGCTTACGAAATGTCAATCGAAAGCACCAATGAATCTAAAAGTAAGCAAGGAGACATCGGGAATTATGTGAAGGAACAGATATTACTAAGATTAGGTGTCGTCTTCTTCGTTAGCAGAAAAATTGCAGAAAAGTAAGGTTAAGTTGTCGCACACCTTCATAATGAACGTCTATTGATAAGCCCTTTCAGCTTGCAAAAGATTGCCTCTAAACACATCAGTAAATCACACGGATCATGGAAATTTGACGCCATTTTAAAAAATTATTGCACATTCAAAGAGTGACATAACTTTTTGCTTATCCTATATACTGAGATCGGAAATGAACCTTAATGGTCCTCATTTGACTTTCTTGCATAGTTTCCATCGCAGCCCTGCAACGTAGTGCTTATCTGATAAGTTACAATGATCATATCATTTTGATCAACCTAAATTCAGGCTGGGATATAAGACCACTTTTTGAAAACTCATAACAAAAATGTCGTTATTCTCATACAAGTTGGGAGTATCGTGATCTAGTCAATTGTGTAGGACAAGAGCTATGACTGTAAACGACGAGAGGGTTATCCCTTGTAATATTTACTCTTCTTACACAAAAAATAGCATAATTGAGAATCATTGCTAATATTGCACATGAGCAATCCATTGCCCTTACACTTGCATGCCCTATCGGAGCTTATGTAAGTTCAAAGACTCGTCGGGCCATCGATGTCCATATAGCCACCTGAGATGACTCGAAGAATGATTCTCTCAATGCGACCAAGAGAATTTTCAACAGCTTTGACAGGGCACGCGTTTTATAGAGACAACAAATGTAAATTGATTCCTTTAAAATTGAGCGTTTTAAGCCCAAAGAGTCAATCATTGGCGACTGTGATAATTTGTTTGATTTCTGCAATGGTTCGTAGTTGCGAATCCTAGATATATGACTACTTCAAAATGTTCTCTCTCAATTGTTACGCTTTGTCTTAGGGGTCAAAAATGTGTGTCCATTCTTTTTTGGGAAATTCAATAAACACTTAAATCAAATCACTCAAGCAAACAGTAGTCTGCTGCAAGTTAGCAACAAAACTATTTTAAGAAAACATCAAAATCAGCGTCAAACAGAAAACACTTTAGCCACGGTAAAATGGAACACCACTCGTACATTCATTGAGTTAAAGACAGAGACCAAAACATAAAAAGTGCATAAAAAACATACTTTTTTACTCTGCCAGTCTCTGTTTTGTGTACGAGAAATTATATAGACCCTCTTGCAGCTCCGCTGAGTCCAAATCAAATAGCACTTCCCAAAGAGAAATAACTACACTTTAGTTGGTCTTCCACAAATAATTTCTCAGTGGGTCAATTCAGTCACATAGAAATTTTATTCGATGCAAAAGTAAATTTGTTGATTTCGAATACACTGAGCAAAGAGAAGAAATACAGACTACACCTGGCAAAGTGCAACGTTTGTCAAAACTATTTGCCCGAGTAAAATAATTTCAAAAATTGCAGTCCTTCAGCACAGTGACTCAAAAGCTGGTGAGCCTTTGTTTGTGCCTTCTCTTAGGCAAGAATGTTTGTGAAAATGTCATCGCTCGCTAACTTGTTATGTGCTTGCAAAGAAGAACTTAAAATTGTTTTAATTCTATACAAATAAAACAATAAGATGGAAGATTGTACTTGGAGACATTTTATGCAAAGAATCTGATTTATTTTCAACAAAACTTGGAAATGCGCTTAAAACTATTTGCTGAAAAATCTTGCTACTTATTCTTTCTTAACTAAAAAAAACTTCCTGTTAAGTTGCAGAAAATTAAGAGTTTAACTAAATTTTGTTATTGAAAAGTGAGCCAATAAGTAAAATGTAGATTTTATAATCATGAAAGAAAGCTTACGTTTACTTGAGTGAATCAATAATTCGTGCAAAATTATTTAACACGGAAGGTTTAGGGAGGAAATTTTTCTATGGGTATTCCAGCTCGTTCGGTTCAATTTTAGTTTGAGAAATTGTTAAAATACAAATTTTGGTCAAAGAGCCTCCTCGCACAGCTTAAGTGAATCCAATCGATAAATATCGCCACCTCAGCTGATTTGTACCAATTTGAAACAATCATAGGAACTGAACCCATCTTCTTGCTTTAAAGTTTACTAGGCGATCGTCGGTACACAGCGGTTCAAGCGTAATGCTGTCCTTTCACTATTTGCGTGCTGAGAATGAATGATTTTTTACATGAAATTATTCTGAGTGATAAGGATCATTTCCATTTACTGGGTATAAAACCGTTATTCCAAAACAAACAAAAAATAGCGAGGCAACCTCTATGTTAACAGTGGGTGCAGTTTGAAGAAGTAATTGAGACAGCCGCATATCTGCATATGTTTTTCAATTGATTCAAAATAGCCTGCCTGAATATTGTTTTTTAAATATCAAGAGGAAAACCATCATTCTCGGATGCACTACCAACCCCGAAACAAAAACTATTCAATTAAACCACAGTGGAAAACTTTATTTAAGATCATTTTCTACCAATTAAAAAGCATGGTGAAGCTCTAAGAGTCAATTCATTACATCACTGAAGCTGTGCAGTGAAGAAGAATCTAGTAACTCACTTCGGTATCTTCACTTGTCTCAAAAAATTTCCGGGACATGAGTGAAATCGAACCCCAAAACTTAGAAATCACTGACAGCAACCCACTTAATTCCCGGCAAGGAAAGTGGTTTTGAAACACAAACTTCGGTTGCATTAACGTATTCGAAAGCCAGCAAAGAAGAATTATGGATAATGATCGAGGATCGAGTAGTGTGCCCAGTAAATTCGTTCCAACGCTATAAATTTATAAAGGGTCCGCAATCTAACGTTAACTAGTGCTTATTTCGTGAATGGTAACACTTAGCTCATGTCTGATTTGACAGATTATTAGTTTTATCCTTCCGCTGAACGAATATGGTTGTGTATACGCTTGAACAACGCTGGGAAATATTGCGACATTACTTTGAAAATCATGGTAATGTTGCAGAATGAGTGCGAAAATTGCGTACGGATTTTGGAAGAATAGAAGCACCGTCAGCTCCGTATGTTCGTTATCATGTGAAAAAAGTAAAAGAAACTGGCAACCTCATACCCGAGAATATTGCTGCTGTGGCAGAAAGTGTGCGTGAAGCGCCATCAACATCAATTCACTGTCGTTCTCAACAATTGAACATTTCGGAGACATCATTGAGACGAATTTAGCATAAAGACCTTGGTATGACGCCATACAAAGTCCAATTAGTTCAGGAGTTGAAGCCAACTGACCATCCAATGCGTTTTCGCTTCTCTAAGTGGGCCTGCGATCGACTTACAGAAGATGCCGATTTTGCCAAAAAAAATCATTTTTTCAGATGAAGCTCATTTTGATCTTGGCGAGTCACTATGTGGTGCGGATTTTGGTCCAGAGGCATAATTGGGCCATTTATCTTCGAAAATGAGCAAGGAGTGGCCGTTACAGTCAATGGCGATCGTTATCGGGCCATGTTGAACGAATTTTTGTTCACAAAAATTGAAGGGGAGGATATTGGCAGCATTTGGTTTCAACAGGACGGCGCTACGTGCCACACAGCCGAAGCTACACTCGATGTTTTGCGCCCTGCTGATGTCGTTTGGCCACCTCGGAGCTGCAATTTGACACCGTTGGACTATTATTTGTGGGGTGCCCTCAAAGATAAGTGTTACGCCGACAAGCTATAGACAATTGACGCTTTAAAGAACAATATTCGTGAAGCCATTGGTGAAATACAGCTGCACACAATCGATAATGTGCTTAAAAATTGGACCGATCGTGTAGGCTACTTCATGACCAGCCAAGGCAGCCATTTGAATGAAATTATTTTTCATTATTAACCGGAAGGATTGCACTTTCAAATAAAAAAAGAAATTTGAGAAAATATTCAGCAGTTTTTTTTTTTATAGCATTTTCCGCAAAGTTATTTGCCGGACCCTTTAGAATAGGATGGGATCATATTTGCAATGCTCCCAAATTTAGTTTTTTGCGTTGAAGAATGATAAGTAAAAATCGGCACTGATTGCATATCTAGAAACGATAAGGTGAAGGTTTAAGCTTATAGAGTGTGAAAAATAAGATTTAACGAAGAGCTTAAATGCGATATGGATTAGGCCAGAGGTTTTGGAAAGATACAATCAGATAGATGGACATCGACGCAATTATTATGCCGTCGATTCTGGAAGCAACTCAGTCCGAGCTATAGATGCTGAATTTTCGCATTCCTTACTTATAGTAGAGGTAACTTTTCCCCATTCACTCTCCTCGCAAATATTTTGTCTTAACATGAACATAAGCGTTTTGTCTTTTAGGCATGATTTTTTATAACTCGAGCAAGGAGTTTCGATCTTAGTTGCTCGAAATAACAAAAGTATTATTGGGCCTCTTTCAACCTTCATATTATGTATATGTAGAATATGATAATGAGATATTTTATCGGCTTAAGTAGTTTTACTCCGCAGGATATCATTCTCTATTGATTATGATTGCCTTACTGCTATAGAATTGATGTTGCTTCCATTCATAGTTCATTGCTCATTGGTGACTTGATCATATTTTCTTGGAACCACTTCAAAGTACTTTGTTCCTTGAAACTACGATATTCTGAAAAATAAGAAGAGTGCAGAGCTATTTTCGACACCAAACTTTTGACTCTTCCCGTGATTGTCGTGTATTTCTTTCTAGCTTCTTCTTATGAGCTGCTACTGTAACATTGTTCTTCTGCACGCACTTCGTCGTTGGCATCATAAAGTGATAATTCGTTCTACGTCGAACACCCTTTTTGTTACCTGATGTAGCTTTGCAGCTGACAAACGTCTGACGTCAATTAGAACACATTCAATCGCCTAACAGTTCGACTGTCTGTCGACTGTCTGCTCGGGATCGCTAAGCATTTTTGGGTCCGTTTGAGAAAGAGCAACTTACAACACACAAGTATATTTGATGAATGTTAATCATGACTGACTTCCGGCGATTGTAAGTTATCAGCAATTAGGCTTGTTTGAGCTCTTCCTTGCTGTTGAATTGGTTGAATCCTCCAAATCTCTCAAAGACTGATACTCCCTTTAATTAAACCACAACTAGGCATAGCCTCTTACAAATAAAATTTCCTTAGCTCTTCAATGAATACAAATGCTTCGTTTAATGTTTTTCAAATCTGGATTGAAATCAAAACGATGGAAACAAGTTAAGATTGCAATAATGGCCAATGTAACACATTTTAAATTCCAACAATTTCCACGCAACTAACAGCCAAACCCACTTAATTTGCAGTCGATAACAAGCGGCAATACATCCCCAAAAGTATTCATTGCCACGTACCCCTCTGAAACATTCCCTTAGCTGCCAAGTACAGAAATAATTTTTTACTACCCTTTGCCCAGACATAAAAGTACTCCAAAACCGGAAACATTTTCCAAACTCAAGCGGATCCCTTTTACGACTCCAAGCTAATTATAGGCAAGCAATTCGACCCATCATCTCGGCTATGCAAAGCAAGGAATGCCCCACACTTCTCGAACTTGAGAACAAACAACCGTTACAACTGTATCCTTGTTACCGAGATAATTCGGGTTATGACCTTTTTCCCGTTCCGGCTTTTCATCTGTAACATAATTAAAGCTCGAGACTCTCCGTAAAGGACCAACAATCGGGAGATAGAGAAGAATGATGCCACTGGCTGTGGTAGGGTGAAACCCACCCGAGCATATAAAAACGTACGCATACCAGTTACGACCACGTTACAGTGATTCGAATTAATTTATACTCGCTTATTCACCCAAGTCAGGCGTTTGGGCTGTCAGTGAAGCAGCTCTAAAAGCCGTTGGGATAAATGAGTACAAGTGCCATACTTACGGCATTTGTGCGATTGCAGTTTTCCCACTTCGTGGTCTTCCTATAAAGCGAACAGATTGTGCGGCAAAATATCGTACTAAGAACTGCAGAACTACGAGCAACTTTTTTTTATCAGGATTCAACATAATCTCTACGCTAAGAGGAGACAGTATAGCTGGAGCAATAATAATTTTGCCAGCTTAAAGAGGTGTCCCTCACACTGACGTGTACTCCATTTTTTTCTCTCTCTCCAACTCTAAAGTATTTGACTCGATACTTTCAAATTAAGGACAATTCCGTCATGCTATATGGCTGGCTTTTCATCTCACGTCCGGCAGTGTTATCCTTGAAATAGGTAATAATTTGCCAGCCTTTTTCTGACGCGTTCTGTGCAGGTAATACACAGGACATCGAAATCTAGGCAAACTAATATCTGCGGTGGCAAATGAGGCGTACAAGGCAAACAGTGCTATAAATTTTGAGGTATCTATGCCTTATACCATAGCGGTGAATAGTGCCAAGAGCAGGAAGAGCAGAACCATTGGTTCACTCATTGGGATTAGTGTCGTTTTCAAATGATAAGATCGTCGTGGTTGTTGTTGGTGATTTATTGTTTTGGGGCCAAATGAATTGTATTCTCGTACTTTTGATGGAACAAAATAAACAGCACTTTATGAGGGTTGATGTGCCTTGATTTTTTCTGCTTATAAAACAAAGTTTAGACGACAAATCAGATAATGACAAAGCGTTGCGCAACCATTTCCAAACATTAATATGTTTTACCGAAATGGAAGTTAAAGCAAACAGAATTAGTATTTTCTGACATTTTGAAATCAAGCGTCGGAACGGCTTTGATTAGTTTAAAGACGTCATGATTCTTTCCTCAGTCAAAATATACATATTCGCTTTCATTTCGAAGGATATACGATTACCTTTCGCCAAAAGAATTCAACAGATTTTCAAAAAAGGAATTCAATACTTGGAAGAAAATAAAAAATAATTGAATACTTAGCGAAGTTCTAAGTGAGCAGCCGACTAATACAGCTACGGAATTCAGACATTTGACTTAAGCATTTATTAAGCTGTTGCTCAAGTCTGATGCATTGTCCGATTCTTGCAATAGCGACTAGCCTGAGGGCTACCGGAGCAGTATTGCGAACGAAAGAAACTTATTTTTCTAGACTCAAATATTTAAGCCCTGACTTTCAACATATTTGCTTTCGGTGTTGGAGCCCCACATGGTTTTCAAAAATTCATTAATTCAACATACTATATAACAAAGTTCTTGGTTCTGCTGAGATTTTGGGACCATATACTCCCGACAAATGAAGATTCATCTAAAATATTTTCATTAAATGCCTCATGACGTCAAAGCATGCTTTGCAAGTGAAAATGTATGCTCAGTCTTCATCTACATAAGAGAGACTCAACGACTATAACGTTTGTCTTATCCAATGTTTATTATATAACATAATATGTTTCAGGGTGTTATCTAAAGACTCCGCACAATCAAGCCTATACTATCCTGTAATCAGTGATAACCTAGCGATTGTGCTTCGAGCCAAGATCACATCTTAGCTCGATATGAGACTGGAGGAGTTGAGATCGTTAGGTTCTTCTTGGCAGAGATTGTTAAGATGTTATGAAGAACGTAGATCTCTTTTTCTGGTAGCACTGGATTAGTCGAATCGCTGGAGACATTTGCCGTTAGTAGCAAAACCTTAACATCCTCTTCAAGGTTATATCCATGTTCACTTAATATCAATAAGTTTCGAGACTCCCGCAACGTAACCCTGCAGCCTTCATAAAATTGCTTGTCGTGTCCCGTTCTGTTTGATTGCCGTACTAGCTGCAACCCGGCTATAAAAAAGGCTGCAGCAACAAAATACATGTCTCTGTGCGTTTTAATGAACATTCAAAAAGCTTAAGACAACTTTTTATCTATAATAGATTGGAACAGAAATCTCAACCTTAGGCGAGGATCACACAAAACTCTTAAAGCCATCAAGGCGAACCGTAAAGGGGGGTTACAACCCTCAATTAGCTTCTCTTTACAGATGCACTCTTAACTTATAAATTCAGGATTGAGGATACAATGGCATGCGGATAATGTTGTTGTTATGTGTCAGAATGACTTCACCTATACATGCTGTCTAGAGAACAGAAAGCCATAAAAAACAGTCGTCGGAAAACAATCAAATTTAAAACTAATCATAATACATAAATAACGCTAACCTCGGATTTTCAAATGAGACTAAATATCTTGGAACAACCATAGACAAAAGCTCATCTGATATGGCGATGCACGTATGACAGCGTTGGTTAGGATATTAAGCGCAGTCCTTCAACATGGTTATTTAACCCATGTATTAAAAAATGAAAAAAAAACAAGCAAATTTACAAAAACTGCTACGTGACCTTCCGAGTCTATGTATGTAGATTTTGATGGTAAAATTAAGACGAGCCGAACAGAAGCACAATGAGCAATGTGCTCTCAAGAGGCCAGTCTAAGTGCTTCTAGGCTTTCAAATACATACAACTGGAAAACAAGCAGTGTGTCTGGCCATCTAGGTAGGTTGAAGGTCTTCACAGATGTACAAGAAATTTTAAGTCACACGTTCGGGGCAACAGATTGTAACAGACGTATTTCAAGATGCCGAGGGAATGGTAATGGTTAATATATAACGTGAAAAGGGATCTCCTATTGCAGAAACTACCGTTTTAGAAGTTTTCGGGAAGTTTTAAAGGAAAAGAGCTGGATTGCTGCTCTTTTAAGACAACGCACCAGTACACAAAGTGGAAGTTGTGATGACTGCCATTAGGTAAGAAAAATGTTTATTGATCGAGCACTTTCGATATTGTTCTATATTCTTCAAGCCCCAACGACTCTATCCCAATCTCCGGCTTAAGGAGCAGCTCAGGGGTAAGGAGCTTTAAGACAATTCTGAGGTGATAGCCACCATTGAAGCAAATTTTGGTCTGTACATAAATATTAGGAGTCGAACTTTAAATAAGATCATACAACTAGTCTGAACCTTTCCATGTCACAATTACATAATGAGCATGAGATCAAACTTCTTTATTGAAGTGGTTCCATCGCTCTCCAATGAATAAATTAAACTTGTGTCAGCCAGTTGAACGTTTTCAACCAACGTTTTTTTACGCCCTTATTTAATAACAGTGTAAATATGAAAAATAATAATGACAGTTCTTATGTTGCTTTTTTTCATAATTGCATAAAATAGAACAACGAAATACATCATTCTCACCCCATTGCAGGTCCCTAAACAATCGTCTTCAACGCTGGAATTCTATAAGTGTCCAAAGAGCCTTATGCCTGTCATACCAATGCTAACGCATCTTAAGTAGCATAGCCATCATACACTTACCACTTGAAATTATTTAAATTTAGAAGTTTGAATTTCTCATTCATTCTAAGGCTCAACGAGGAGGAGAGATGTGCACGGCATTGCAAGGGCGTACAAAGTTTGCATTCCCTTCGTGCAGGATAAAGACCAAATTGCACGCAGGCGGAGGACTAAAGTTTTTACTTTGAGTACCACTTTAGAGTTCTTAAATTTAAACCATTGAAGAGCACCCTGTTTAAGTTAAGTAGTTAGAATTCACACACAGCCATGGGCATCGATGGAAAAGTGTGAGAAAGTGCATGTGCATGTTTAAAATATCCAAAATGTCACGAGTAAAAATTATTAGAACCCTTAAAACGCTCTCAATGGTCTGTAGGGTGTCGCTGTGTTATAAATTCTTGGAGCAGATCTCATGAGAGTGTACACATATAAGATCGTTGGCATTAAGAATATGTCTTTGCCAATAAATGTATCGAGTCATGTGGGATATAATGCTGCTCCCTTATGTTAGACTTTGACCTCCACAAGAGAACACACTGTTTGCACTTAAGGTGGCCATATGTTGTTTTCAGGGTTACCGATTGTGATTTCAAAAAAAAATTTGCCAAAAAAATACTTCGCAAGGGGGTTGTTTATCTACGAATGTACTTTTATTTTCTTTTTTTTCAAACTTGTTTATTTCCACCATAATTTTAACAATTTCTTAACGAGAAAGAAGATAAACGCTAAATCAATAAATTTACATTTTCGTAAATGGCCAACTAAAAATTGGCTCTCATTACATATAATTTTATAATTTTATAATAATTACTTAGACTAAGTTACTAGAACATATTTTGTTTTGTGATATTTATAATTTCTATATAATTAAGTTGTGAGAAGAAAAGGTGGAGGTTATAAAACTCCTCATTAATATTTATTATTATTATTAATTATTAATTCTTTATTAATAAGTAATTAAATTAACTTAGTAATATAAAGGAATAGCACTAGCTACCAGGGCTATCGGCTAGTAATATTTATTTTTTTAACAAGGAACAAACAAAAAAAAAAACAAAAAAAACAGTACTTACAAACTAAGATAAAACGACTTAACCCAATTTAGCCTAATTGTTAGCTTTTACCCAATCTGGCCACCAGTATTTATTTAAATTTGACCTATTGTCATTATTTACATCTCTATCAGGTACGGTCATGCAGTATTTCCAAATATTGGTTTCATCGCTTGAGTGTGCAGTCACATGGAGGATTCGTTTATCTATTGCTCTTCTAGCAGCATGATATATGATAGGGACATTACTCGAGTCTGAAAGATAGCCATATGCAACCAGATAAAGAAATGCTTCAGGTGGTATATGTCCACTTATCATTGAATTTCTATAATACCCAGGGTTAGGACAAAATAAACCCGATATGAATTCATTCTCAATAACATTATTCGACCGCGCAAAATGATTCCTCGCAAGGTCTAGAATGACATTGTCAATTCTAGACACACCGGAAGCATCCAATAGTCTTTTGTTGGAGACGTAATGCCGACAGTCGGAATGAGCGCTTCTGTACATTCCCGTGCATGCTCGTAGACATTTCCTCTCAAAAATTCTGTACTTCTCCATATAAGATGGGCTTATGTTCCACCACACTGGACTCGCATAAGTCAAAATGACGCACAAAAGCTTGGTAGCAAATGACCTTCACATCTGATCTCAAATAGTTGGAATAAAAAAGTTTCTTCAGCGACATAAATGTTGCCCTTGCTTTTTTTAAATGGATATTAACATGCTCATTATAATATAGGAATTTATCTAAGTAAGCTCCGAAATACCTCACAACAGTTTTTGATTCGATTCGAAGGCCATTTGAAGACGTTATAACCAAATTTCTCCAATTGCGTCGCAAGTCTGAATTGCCCTGTCCTACCCCAGTGCGGAACAGTATGGTTTCGCATTTAGAATTGTTTATTTTTAGTTTCCAATCCTCACAGAATTTTTCGAGGGTATCAAACTTCAGTTGGAGTTCGTTTTTAATTTCGCAATTTTTGATTCGCAAGTGGAAGCAGTCCTTAAAGTAAACCAAGTGTTTGAGCGTTAAGCAATAGACATCCCATATGTATACAAATAGACGTCCACAATACAATTGTATTTTTATGCATGTTTATTTTTAAATAAAATTATGATATGAGCGTCTAATGAATTCATCTCGTTTCCTGAATTCCAGAAGCCAAAAGATTGCCTTATTCTGTTTTGGAATCATTTGTGATGATCAGACAATATTTTGAAATATAAAAAATGTATCAAATATCATTGAAAACTTCAGTCTGAATTATGTAAGAGACCAGATAACAATTGATTCGAGTGGACTTTCAATAAAGGAGAATGTCAAGTAGAACATCTGAAACAGATCACAGATCCTGGTGTGTGGCGGATAACCCATGTGCAATCAAGACAAACTATTGTTTTAAGCATATAAAAAACATTCTGTAAAACGTTTTTTTTTTAAGTTATATAAATTCAAACGACTTACTTATGTGAAAGGCCAAACGCCTTATTATAAAGGATTCTACAGAAAGAAACACAAAACCTAGGCCCAATAGCTCTTTTGGAAAATTGCAATGTTTAACGTCCAGTTTGTTGTCAAATCGAATCCAAATGGTATTTTTTTCATCTCTGAAACTATGAAAATCAACCGCGTATGTTGCGTTTGGTGCAGTCTGACGCACCAAATCATTGAGCAATGGATAGATCCTTACGGAAACATTGTCAAAAAATGAGAGTGCCCGAGCCGTCTTTATTTATTCATCATAAAAAATTAAAGTTCTTGAGAGACAGAATAGCCCATTTGAAACGTATTTCGCAGCCAAAATGATATGATTGAAAATGCTTTTTTGTTCAACTTCCCCATTTTGTCAAAATTTTTTAATTATTTATGCTGATCAAACTGTCGACAAGCGGGTTGTGGTAAATTTCTCCTATCGGTAACCCTGGCCATGTTATGGGTGCTAAGGAGCGCGCGAAAACAACAAAAAAAAAAGCTTGCTTCTCCACTCTGGTTATAGCCTCATAAATAGATAACTGTAAATATACGCAGAACATGATACAACCCTCTTCAGCGTCCTGGGACTCCTCACGTCCATACACACTTATATCCGTTTTGTTCTTATAAATTTTCCATCGAATCGTCATAAATTTCGGCGATAAATTCAACAATTTTATTACTACGAATGAAATTGATCAATTTCGACAATTCTAATATACGGAACGATGACACAACGGCGGCGGACAACGCATACATGTGTAAGCGAGGCGTTAAGCAAAAGGAATTCTGAATGGGATGTTTATGGGCTGAGTTAAATATGTAATAATTCTGTGTGATGACGATTGTCACTACTCCTCGAAGTACAAATATTTGGCATGAGGGTAGTTTCGTTCTGCTAATAACATTGTGGGGGGAAATTATGATTTAACGGATTTCACAAATTGCTTAGTTAGTATTAAATTTTTGGATCATATTGGATTTTACCGTAGCGTAGGCATGTCCCCTCGAGTGGCAATGAAATTAAAACGATTGAAATTGAGCACGAACAACATTTTATTTGGAAACACAAAACCGTCTTCCGGGAACTATCAAATCGATTAGGTATACAGTATTACAAAGATGAATGTCACGGATAATAATAT
Organism: Orthonevra nobilis; assembly: GCA_963555765.1. Classification (NCBI taxonomy): domain Eukaryota; kingdom Metazoa; phylum Arthropoda; class Insecta; order Diptera; family Syrphidae; genus Orthonevra; species Orthonevra nobilis. The sequence goes on from OY743224.1 coordinate 50,514,116, forward strand.
AAGCCTTATCACAGAAATATGCTCTTGCGTACAGTTCGAAAATTGTATTAGCCAAGCCCTTTAAAAAAAAAAGTTGTCATTGGGTTAGGTTAGGTTGACCCAATTCGTAGCAATTTCTTAAACGTTTTTTCTCATGCGCATACCTCTTTATAATAAAAGACTGACAAAGAATCAAGGCTGTTCAAACGCATAACCTTTGTCCTGGAGTTACTCAGGAGCATTCGTTTTGGCCGTGGAAGGCTTTAAATTATTTGGACCTACGCATGTATCTTATTTAACCTAACTTAGGCGTCTTAATAGGATAGCATAAACATAGATACGATTTTGTTGTGTTTTTCATTATCAATGGAAGCAATCTACTCATACCGACTCTTTGTACGCAATTTCATCCTCTTAATAAAGGACCACCATCAAGACCAAGAGTAGTAATTTGTCAATTAGTCAAATAGGATATCTATTAGGCGAAAACTTATCTATCTGCAAATCATAAGCCCTCTAGCATTGTAATTTACCAATTTACCGCGTTGATTACTAATTTATATATACTCCCTCGCCCTCGAAATAGATATCCGTACATTTTCCTGATGCTCCAAGGAATGGTAACTAGTATATTGTTCTCGGACACTGGGTATTAATGAAGGCACGTCCTACTAAATGTCCGTCATAACGTATAAACTTTGCTAAGCAATCAAAACGATTGGGCAGTGCCTTGGCAATGGGGGCCATCAGTAGTGACGTTCTTCTTGCGGCAGCTACAACCATCCTGAATAATGTTGGAGTTGTTAACCTTAACTAACATTGATTACGTGCTCTCGCCATCTCAACGCGTGCTTAAGTTCAGTTCCGTTTCTCCTGTTTTCATCACCTAATTTTCTTTGCGCTGCGCGGTGTGTCTGCTTCTTCTTGATCATATAGCATCAGGCGTGATAACTGAAGGACAGTTGTTAAAAAAAAAAACCGAAAAAAAAACTTCAAAGAAGTAAAAGTTGCTTGTCTCCTCCGTGGCTGTGGCAAATTTGAAGGTGGAAATTGAGAAAATAATTCTCAGTCTCAAGCGTTAAAACAACGCCAACTGAATAGACCAGGACCCAAAGAAAGACGATGGGAGGAAAAATAATATTATGGTAAAATTAAGTTTCCTTCTAGAAAATATCCGAGAGGATAAACGCATAAAAGAGTAATTATATGTCCGTGTACTTTAGGAGGAGATTGTTCTTCTCTAAGAAATCCTTTTATGAAACTTCACGAAAGGTTCTACTTGAGGTATGATGGACGAGGGACAAGTCCTGAAAAATATTATGTGGCTTTTTATATATATAAAAAACGCCATCGCTGCTAATCGAATATAAGGTAGAGTCGCATTTAAAATATAAATAAAGCTTTTGCGCCTTGCATTTACCTGTTAAAAAAATACAAATTTAAAGATATGTGCCATAATTTTACAAATAGGCCAATAATCTAGGGAATACAAACACACAATTATTTAAAAATATTTTATCAGAGAATAACTTTTATTTTAGCCTTAGGATGACTCAAAACAACACAGTCAAATCAAATACCAATGCATGATGCCAAGCAAATGTGGCATTGCTAAAAGGAAGCCTTTGTCAAATCAACTCATGTTCAAGTTTAAAATACATCTGTCAATTTTTTTTTACTATTCCGCCAAACGTTATAATATATTTAAATGATCAAGTGCGAAAATAGAAGATAATTGCAGAAGTTTATATCGGTTCAAGTTTAACAATGAATTGCTGTCAAATTATCTTTTATCGAAAATGGCGAAGTGGTGATAGACTTTGAGTGGAGAAAATGAAAATTGCTGTCATACACGTTGTTGAACAAGGATATCAAGTGGAAGTTGATGAAGACATCGAAAATTATATATCTACGTTCTCGAAAACTTTCTGAAAAGTTTTCTGTACTATTAAGGGTGTTAAATGTTTTTGTCAATATTATGAGCAAAAACATATTTTACCGATAAACATGCAGGTTCATCACACATTTATGATTTAATTCAATTAATTGTTTAATTCCTCCTATTATGAATGGGGGAGAAGATCATTTAAATATCCTTGCGGAACTCGATTCTGACATTTCGTCACATATCGAACAAAAGCTCTGTCAAGAGTTTGTGAATTTTTTTTTTCTTGAAAATTGTCTTTTGTTTAGCCACACATTAAAAAATCCAACGGCGGCAAGCCACACTATCACTATCATTAAATATTATAACAAAAAGTTCTGCTCCCTGTCTGTCTGAACACGATGAATTCAAAAACTACCAAACGGATTTTCATACGGTTTTCACCCATGGACGAGTGATTCATTAAAGTTCTGTATGGATTGCCTTAAATATGACAATGACTGAAGCCCAAGGTATCATATGCTCATAGAAGTCATTATTTGGCGGGAGCAGCGAAAACTATTAATACTCGTGGAACACATCATTGACCACAAAAAAGTCAGCAAGGCTATATGTCTAACTATTTTACTGAGGTCACAATAACTAGTTTTTATTCCAATAAATCAATCAAAACACGGTTGATGATATTCGATTCATGATATTAATTCTAATTTAAATTATTTAAATCGGACCAGTCGCTTTAGAGTTACTGCAGTTCTAAAAATTTTAAAATTAAGAAAAATACCGCTGCTTGCGCGAACTAAATGCATAAATTAATGATTAGTGATATGCATGATTTATTAACATTCATAAACTCTTATTAAATTGAATCAGACTATCTTTTTCTGCATTATTTATACTCCTGTCTGTACGTTTTCACGACTAAACCGCTGTACCAATTTTGGTGAATTTAATGTTCGCTCCTGGTTTTATCCATTATTTTTCACAATTAAATAGGTAACTGGGAAGGTAGACCAGTGCTTATTTTAAGCTCTAAAGATGTATGTAAATATACCACACATAAGCCCATACATAACTAAAAACGTTTCATCCGATTCGCCTGTCTTTTTTTGTTTGTTGTGTTTGTCTCCGCCCACGGTGAAAAATCGGAAAATTTTAGAAAATATTTTGAAAAATTTATAGAATTCGATTTTCTAAACAATTTTTGTATGGGGAATTTCATGTTTTCTTTTTCATTATAGTGAAATAGTCAGAGCTCCAAATCGAAGCATTTCGAGCGAGCGTTCAGTTATCGACTGTTCAGCCAAAGGAAGCTTACGACTTTTTGACAAAAGCGATTGAAGATTAAAAAGAAGGCATTTTCTTCATCGATGCGCGAAATGTTACTAACTTCTTTACCATTGGCTTCGATTCATTCGAGACCCGAAATTGCGTTGGCGGTTGCCTCCTCAGACATTAAAAGCCTTGTTGGTGGAAGGTGGTCGATAGGCTGATTCCGCGTTGAAGCTGCCATTGAATGTCTAACTAACTGACGAATCAGCATTTAATGCATTTCAAAGAATTCCGCAAGAGTAAGAATGTATAATGGCTCATAAAAGAGACTCGGAAAGATCTGCGCAGTAACACGAGATATAATATGTGGCAGAAGATTTCCAAAAACTGTAACGAATTTTTGGCGGGGTCCTATGGCTTGAAGTGTGGAACTGCTGGTTGAAAACTTGTCTTAAATACTCATATCATTTTGACATTTGGCTATATCAATGAGAAAAATATGTGAAAGTTTTATCTTAATTTTCCAAGAGGATCAAGATCATCTCCTGATTAGCCACATGTTTCGTTGGTGTGGCCGGATGAAACATATGACATCAGAGGCAGCGACATATTTTCTCTCAAAAGGTATATGGGTACTTATTTGTGGTTTCTCGCAATTAAAGCCCATAGAATCATACTTGCTTGCTCTTTCATCACGTTGCTTTGTTTTTTCGATGATATCTTGGACTAAATATAACTTAAACAAACCGACAGTATACAATAAAAATGTGGAAAACAGAGCCGTTTATTGCCCTATCCTCACAAATGCCTCACTATGCGGTAGAAGCCTACAGAAAACAAAGCCATTAAAAGCTAAGTTGAATTTGCTTCCATGGGAATATTATGTGCTTTGGGGTCACAAGCAGAGACTCTTCATGGGTCGAGAGCCAAAATGTTTTTTTTTTATTTGGCTTAAAAGTTACTAAGTTCGCCGAGGTGTTTCAGGTGACGCTTACCATATTCGGAAAGTAAGATATTCTACAGTGAAGGTTGTTGACGAATTAACTAGATCTGAAATCTTTAAATATGAATAACATAACTAATCGCTTAAACTATAAATTTAACAAAAAAACGTCCTATCACTTAGTTCTTATCAAAAAGTTCCTTTAATTAAAATTGTTTAACTTAAGACATATATTGAATAATTATTTTGAGTCGAACGAGCTTAGAGCATCCGTACTGGACCTTTAAGCAAGTTAAGAAAATTAGGATACATAAGCTAGTTTAAGGGTGTCTAGTCTTGTGCCTTAGAAGTTGTTTAAAAAAAATGAAAAAGCATTCAAACTGAACTAACCTAATCTATCGCTCTCTAGACTCGGAGTCTAAGTCGCTCGGTTACATTATTACAACGCTCAAAGAATTATAATTCTAAATAAAATACTATCGTGCACTTGAATGAAATTCAATTTGCAATGTTCAAAGTCCAGAATAATATATTTATTGACCGCCCTTCAAATTGAAAACTGTTCGACAGATATCATCAGAGTGCATCGAGTTAAAGTAATTTTCAATAGAACCCCAACCAGACCTTTTACAAAATTAATTATTTAAACTCAATTCATTTTTATTTCTAACCTCTGAACAACCTCGATTAAAGGTATGAATTCGTGCTAACTCTACATGGCTATCTACCGATTGGCAAATTGGTTAACCAATGAATTAAATTCACTACCATACCGGCGGTTTAATTGCTGTGCATTTTCAATATGATAAATTGCCAAACTGTGATGGGTCCGATCGTCCTTACCTCGCCAATTCGGTAACGATTCAGCACCAGCAGCAGCAGCACTGCTGCCACACTCAACAGCAAATACTCGTACAATAAATTTCCATGCAGACTTTCGGTGAATTCCGGATACCATTCCATGCGTTTCCGTTTACGTTAGTCTGGTCTCCATTCCACTGCAATTTGCAGTTTTTAGCGATGCGCACAGTAGGTGGTCCGCTGCTTTAACCAATTCATCCCTATCCAAAAACCGCATCATTCGGGTTAAAGTAGTAAAAGGAACCCAACAAAACAAAAAAAAGAATAACATTGAACAACAAACGTTGTTGGCGAGTGTATTTCGAAGTATTGGAAGATCGCCCAATTCAAAAAGAGAATGAATATTAAAATTTTAAAATTTAATTAAAAAAAAAAACAACAAATAAACTTCCCTCACCACCAACTGGTTGCCAATTCTGTATAAATACGTACTCGTATGTATTTATTTTAACGGACGTTTGGCATCGTCCCTTGTGTCGGTGCATTTAAACAGGTGGCACTGAAGTTAATTGTCGCTTTATTGCCTTGATTAAGGTAAAAGTCCGAGGCCACATAATGCGCACTGGGCTATTAGTTTTAATGAAACTTTCCTGAGAATGCATTTAAGACCGTTCATGGAATGAAACGAAACTGACTTTTTATGTTAAAATAAGTTTTGTGTAAATCGGACAATAAAAAAACATGGGCCGCATTATGTGCAGGATCCCATATGATTGAAGTTGGTGGTTGTGTCTTTGGGACAACAGTTGTTCTGTTCCTTTAATTTAAAAAGCCACACAACGAAAACGTTGCATTAATTGTATTGAAGTGTGCGATGATTTTCAGAATTAAAGTCACCGTACAAAGGATTAGAAAAACTTTGATCTTTCCACCTTGAAAGACGAATACGGATGTTCCTATATAGGAAGCTCGAATACTGCAAATGCGCCCTTGAAAAAACTTATACGATTCTACGAGCGATTAGGCAGAGCTATGGTTATTCGTTGTCTTATGACGTAACAAGGAATCCTGCGACTTAGAAAGAAGATTTTTTTTTAGGATTTCAACTCAATTGTGAAGTTTTCAGGGAAATGAACCTGGATACTTTATTTCTTCGTAAAAGTATGATCAGCAAGAATGATAGAAGCGAATAAAGAATCAGAGTGATTGTTCGTAGCTCTATGTCGAACTGCTGCAAATGAGAGTTCTGCTGGCCCTGGGTGATTAAGAATCCGGGGAGAGTATTATTATCATGGAAAGATTCTAGGACCGCTTGCAATCGCCATTTTACCCCCATCATTTATGTGTTTCTCGCAGGTCATTTAAAACGGAAAATTAAATAATTTGACACTGATTGAGCTTAGACATTATTCGATATTATGAAACAAAGAAAAGTAAATAACAATAAACAGCAATAAATAATAGAAGCACTAAATACTCGTTTTCGGGACAAACTGATAAAAAAAGCAAATTATATTAAATAGCAAAGAAATGAATGTCCTTTCAAAAGGAAAATAAAAAACAAATATAAGTGAATGTATTTTAAAACAAAAACAAACAGCATTTCGTAAAGGTTACTCAAAAGCTGACATGATCTCTTGATAATCCCCAAAAATCTATTTCTATTGCTTTAAGTCGACTTGTTTTCTTACTTATTTTCGGCAATGCAAAAGTATACCATTGGAGCAAAATTTGTCGCCCAGGATCCTGAATTCCATATTTTTTCATAAAATATTTTTTTCCTTAAATGAGCACTTGAAATTCCTCCAAGCTCTATTTTTATTTTTTACAAAATTCGCATGAGTATAAACCCATGGCTCTGAAGTGCATTATTTTCATAAAATAATATCTTTTTACTTGTGAAATATGCTCTTGATATTCCTTGAAACACTATTTTAATTGTTAAAAGTCGATTTGTAAACAAAGTCCAGTTGAATAATTGTAAAATCTGAAATGCATATTTTTGTCACAAAATTTGCAGAGAATATAATAGAGGATTCAAGTGAGTTCTTGAAATTCCTTTAAACATTTTTAAGCTAGTTTTAAGTCGAATCTTCAATTTTGATATCGAAATAAGTTTGCAGAGTGTTATAGCCAGAACTAATTCAGTGTGAGATGGGGATGAATGGCTTACCGTCACACTTTCTGCACCTTTAAACTCTTTACCTCAAATTTCAAGTAATCACAAGAAGATTGGAACACCTCATGCAGAATCTCGTCACGTTTGAGCTCACAATAACAGACTACTTAAAGATCACAGTCTGCCCAAAGCTTAAAATCACCAGCTAAGGTTTAACACTTTTAATTGTATTGCGCCTTTTGTGAAGACCTGTTTCCAGACAAAATTTTTAATGCAAAACATTCACTTTGTGTTATTTGACCTATTTTTTTTAAGATAGTTGAGGCTGCAGCTATGATTGTAGCTTGTCTCCATAAACGCTAAACTTCAGATTCTTATCACAAAGAATTCCATCGCAATAAGATGCTGTACAAGAAGGTTAAGGTCGAGGTAGCTTTTGATTTTAAGTATAAAATAAAGGAAATAACATACTTCGTTTACGTAATTTTTTTATTGAAATTATTTTCATTTCATTTCCTTTATTTACTAATTTTTATCCGTGATACACATGAGATCATTCTCTTTAATGTTCCACTAATAATTATGTGCTAAAAATATTAAGGCCTTCCGTCTGAAGGTATTTGTGCTGCTTGTTCGTTTTACATCAATGTGAAGCAAGTTAGTTGCTAAATATTTATGTCTAGGTATAATTAGTTGTAAGATTAGTGTGATTTACCAAACTGCAATATTTCAAATAGATATTCTAGTTCCCTTGAGGTCATAATTTTGTGTAGCAAAAGCAGAGTTCGAGTTCGAGTTTATCCCATTGTTGTTTTAGCGTAGTCGGAGATATTTCCACTTCTACTTATATCATAAATGTATCTAGCGCAACTATTAAAGTCAATTTTTAGTTTTCTACTGGTTTCCTAGTTCACTTTTGAATATAATTCACAGCCGTTAAGTATCATAAGCAAAATAAAAAATACAACAAGCGTACGTTTGACGAAAGTTGGTAGATACTTTCCCGTCGGGCTTAGTCCTCGAAATGTACCATACACTTAAGAGACAATGCTTTTTATGTGTACATCCCAATTTAGTCCTTGACTAATATACACACCAAGAATTTTTACACGTATTCTATATATTCGATTGGAGAATTGTTCACATAGAGTGGTGGTAATTGAAAGGTGTTTCTGCTCTTGATTAATTTCATGGCTTTAGTTTGTTGTTGGACTTAATTTGAGCTGGTTTTTCATCAACTAATTGTATATTCGGTAAAGATCGGTAAAGAAACTATTTTTAGCCTAAATAAAACTTGTTTTAGAAAATGGCATGTAAATTTCCATAACATCTGCAAAACATTCAAATGCATCATTTATGACACACATGAACAATAGTAGTCTCAACACAGAACCCTGCGGAAGGAACTAAATACTTCTGTTATTGTGTAACACGTATTGCCACCAATTGGACAGATATGATGACAGAAAATGAAGTAAGGAATTACTGAGCGAATAGTTTGTTTTTAGCTTATTGATCAGTATGTTGTGATCAACACTATCAAAAGCTTTCGAATAGTCCTAAAAAACTAAGGCCCTATAGTGATGTACACTATCAAAACTTGAACGAATATCCTCACACACTCTTAACAATGCTGTGATTATTAGATCTATGTTTAAATCGATTTAAATACTTTGCTTAGAAATAGTAGAATTGCAATTGGACGATACTCAGGTCTATTTAAGAATAGGAAGAATCTTTGCAACTTTTCAATTTTTTTATATAATTGGCTCGCTCTTCAAGAGGATATAAATACACTCATAATGCATGTAGCACAGAGCGAGCGGAAGAATAAGGAGAAGAATGAAAGATTATGTAGTGGTTTGAGAAACGCAGATGTATTTGGTTTCAACTCACTTCCGTGGGTGGAGTCCGAAACGGGACGGCGGATTCTTATACTGACCTTTTAGCATTCGCCCTATTCACTGGATTTTATTTGACATTAGTTTGATGTATGTATTTTGAAAGTTTTAAAAATTTTGCTAAACACCCCGCTGTTCGTGTTATGCCTTCATAGCAGAGCCATCTAAACAGAATCCACACAAACCACAATTTTGACAACACGAACTATGAATTAAGCCGATACAGCAACCACTACAACAACGCCACCCATTAGTCAGATTGCTATCACTGATCAACCAATCCAGTGATAGTGCCATTAACTTTAGCCCAATTGCAAATGGTGACTGGAACAGATTCGAAAAAACTAGACCGCTCTAGGAATCGAACCTGGGACCTATCAATTGAGTCAATTGAGAGGCAAGCGCAATTCGCCACCCAGCTTGTTTGGAAATACTGAAGTTGTGATAATGGTCTCGATGACGTGCAATACTAGGTGGAGGACACAGGGAAGAAGTATTTTGATAAAATCTGGCTGAAATTGTTGTAGCCTACAGCTTTCACTATAGTTTACATGTTCGATTAACACAAGAAGTAGAAATTTTATCGGCCTGATTTTCCATCAGGGCGGTAGGGTAAGGGTAACAAATAACACTATAAGGAGGTTGTATGAATACCTTGTTCAATTCGTTAAAATCTAAATCATTAGGAACATCACGCTTCTTTTTACAGATACCGACTTTGCAAACATTTTTCCAGAATTTAGTACTTGATCTACAATTACCGAAGGTTTTATTAAAGTATATTCGTTTATTTTTCCGAATAAGAGCTGTGACTGCATTACGTGCGCCTTTAAATTGTTGGGTTATTACTGAGCATTTGTATCTTTTCCATCTGCCATATAGAAAATCACGTGACTTTTTAATTTTCTAGGTGTAGTCCAAGGTGAGCTGATCCGTTAACAGCCACGAGGTTTTCGAATAAATAGTCAATTTTTTATTAAACGTACAAACTTGTTTATTAACGTCACTTGAGGTTTATATCGGTGACCCAGCCAGACCCTGAGAGTCATAATGAATGATGTTGGAATTTTGTTGGAAAAGTCGCTATCTGAGGAAGGAAATGCTTTAATTGTCAAAAATAACATGTTTGTGCTTTTGGTTATGCTAGCCAATTACAATTTTAAGTCGCGTTTTCGAGCACATTGGCTGGTATCACGGTAATTGATAATTGATATCCCCATAAAAATATAGTCTTAATACATCATATTCTATTATCTAGCAGGTTAATTCTCAGGTCTGAAACGATAGATTAATTGCCCACCGAACTCAATAAATCTACCAATTAGGCTTGACTAATTAAAGAGCCGTCTCTTAAGAGCAAAAATAGAATCCAGAAAAACCACACAGCAAAAAAAAATCACACCATAAAAAGAAAGTTAAGTTATCTAAGCTGATTTAAGATTTTTAGTATTGCTTGAAGTAAGAGAATGCAGATTTATTAGAATGTAATTCCTACTTTGATCAGTCCTGTGCATCTTCAATCCTATGGAATGCTCAAGATCCGTGAACCACATTCATGCAAATAATTTGATTAATAAGTCATAAATTATTATAAATTAAAAAAAAAACAACCGTAAATCAATGTGAGTCAGAGAAAAAGTCAAATGTTGACCAAAAATGCTCATTCACACTTGCTAAATGCAGCACTGAGATGCTTCGCATTATTTGCAAAAATATTCAATGTATGCATCCAATTTGAGAACTATGAATACATTGAGAAGAACCAGGATGAAATTCACCACATACCGATATTCTTAAGAAATATTTTCGCTTCTTCAGTGAGCATTCACTTTGCATAGTGCCCTTCCAGGACTACAATAATATTATGATGCACATATGAACATATATCCGGTAACCCTGTGTAGGTATACAAGAAAGAATGGAATCACGCAAAAATCTTTTCCATTCAGGATATCTTAATAATGCTGCTCATACAGAGTTTCACAAACATTCTAAAACATAAAGGCAACTGAAACAATTGGCCAAATCAGATAGAATATTGCATCCGACATCTTGTCCTCTGCAGAGGAAATGCAGGCTCATAAAGTATCTAGTTCTATTCGTATACAGCTATAAGACATATGACAACCAATTTCTTCTCTTCTTATCGTTCTTCTTTGTACATGTTATCCTGTGCAGTTCTCCTGAACCTGAAAACTAAGTGTACACAAAACCAGCTCACCCAATGTCTGGATGCAAGCAGCAAGGCGGGGGTGTACAACCAGGGCGACATTATTGAATACGACTTTTAGTGATTTTTTTTTTTTATTGTAAATTTACACAATATTGTTTTATTATGCGAACGTGTAAGACGAAGCCATTATAATGTAGGTGCATGCAATGTCCAGCACGAGGACGAAATTTCATTTATTCGATAACGATTTCATGGCAAGAGGGAACTATTATGCCATTACTGCAACTCAATTTAAAGGTTTTGAAGTTGAAATTGTTTTAGCATTGTATGCCAGGAGTACAATGGAAACTGAAAATGCTTTTGGAACATCATCAGCCGGGTGTTGCCATTGATGTTATTAGGCTTACTCAAATTGATTGAGGGCATGATATTGACATTACTTCTTTGTCTAAAACGTTTGATGAACGTTAACGATAATAGTCATAGCGTTTAGAAACGAGTTGTATATATACGAAACAAGGCCTTCTAGAAAAAATTGACTTACGCAGTGAGGCTGTTAGGAGTGGCACACAAGACAAAATGTTTGTGGATAATTTTCAGGAAGAAGATTACCTATTTTGCTTTTCACCAAAACAATTCCGACTTCTAAGAAATCCTTATTTGATGCGTTATTTAATGTATTCGTGTTGCAACAAACAAAATTTATCTTCATTTATTAAATTAAAAAAACCATCAACTGCACGGAATTCGATCAATTAAAACAAATATGAGAACATTGTTTTGTTTGTCTGTTACGGTTTGTCTGTTTGTTTTGCTTACGGTGGCATTCCTGAACAGATAGCTTTTCACATATATAAATTGATGGGTTCCAGGTTCGAGTCCACTTGAACCAATTTTTAGCATCGGAAAATGCTCGAGCCACCATTTGCTATCTGTAACCAATCAACTATATCACTGTGGTAATCTGTCATGTAACCATTTCGTAGGTTCTTAGTTCCATGTTCATATCCCAAAAAAAAACCTATTTAAAATCAAAAAAAATATTTATTTCAAGACATATTTAAATATGCTCTGCTCTAAGGGCACAAGCAGAGTCGGGCTTCTACATTAACTTATATTATCAAAATATGTTAAATAAAATACAGCGAATTGAGCGAATACAAATAAATCCATGGCTAAATTCTTTATGTGTAAAAATTTAACACATCCGAATTTCAAATAACTGCACAAAATCTTCCATTCTTCGCCTTAGTCTTCATAAGGGCAGTCATAAACCTCTGAGAGCTCGCAAATAAGAAAAATATATTAAGAAAACCGAACAAAACTTATATTGTGATGATGGCAGCTTTTACGCGCTCAAAAACCAACGTCGAAAGATATTGCAAAACTATTTCCAAAGTGAAGTGCAACTGATTAAAGTAATTTTATGACTGTCCTTGTACGCTGAGAGAAGAAAATTGCCGCTGTTGCCGAGACTGTGGATCTTAAACCGACAACCTCAATCTACCAAAGATCACAGCGACATCATCTCTATCCTGAGGAGAATTTCATTTAGATGGCATTTTTCGCTTTGAAGATCTAATCAACTCAGGATTGAAGACAAATGAGCAACCGGTCGATCTTGTTGCACTTTAGAGCATCTCGGCGCATTGTTCATGAGACTGCATGGTGTGGGTTATGTGGGGCAGCATAATTTGTCCTCTTTTTCTAACATGATAATAGATTTTTGATTACCAGAAATAGACAATTAGGACATGGGCGATCTTTGATTCCAGTAAAATGAGATACGTGCACACAAGCCTTCCAACAATCGACTTTTTGCACACTAGGTTCAATAATCGCGTAATTTAGCCTAATGGAGCAGCGATTTGACGCATTGAAGTTTTTAGCGGATGTCAAGAAAGATTTGATTTTACTTATTGAGTAAGGGCAAAACCTCGAGCATCAACTTCTACAGGCCCATTGTTCTCGTCTATAATTTACGAAGATTTTGTGTGGTACAATTCATTTATATGAACCGTTCGCTCTTCTTGAAGGTTACATTTAAATTAAATCGTCTATCTTATTATTATTATCATTATTATAATTATTATTATCATTATTATTATCAATATTATTATTATTTTTATTATTAGTATTATAATTTTTATTATTATCGAGTTTGGACATTCTCAGCGTTTGCTGGAATTCACCTACCCGAGTATTATATACCAAAGGGATTAGGCTCGGACTATGGTTATTAATGTTATTCGTTATTGTGGTTAAGGAACTTGCGGGCTATTGTGGCTGTTTTAAGCAGAATTGCCTTTTGGATTTGTGAGTGTAGACAGGGTTCTATTTCTATAGTCTTTAGGCGATGTTGAAAGTTCTTAGTTGTAAGACCTGTAGCTGAGATGACTATTGGTATTATTTTAACTGATTTCTGTTTCCATATTTCTTTTATTTCCATTGCAAGTGGCTGGTTTTTGGTGATTTTTTCTTCTTACTTATGTACCGTGTTGTGATCGTTCGGGACTGCTATGTCTATAATATATGTTCTTCTGTCTATTTTGCTTACTTTTGTTATATCTGGTCTGTTGTGTTGTGTAAATCTATCTGTTAAAATACTGACGTCCCAGTACAGCTTATAGCTGTTATTCTCCAGAACTTTTTCGGGTATGTATTGGTAGTATGGAATTTGTATCGGTATAAGTTTATGCTTTATAGCTAATTTCTGATGTAATATTTTGGCGGCCGTATCGTGTCTGTCGGTGTATTCCGTTCCTACAAGAATTTTACAGCTTCCTATAATGTGCTCTATTGTTTCTTTCTGTTGATAGCATCTCCTACATAAATCTGATTCTATGTTTTCTTTTAGGATATGTTTCCTGTAGTTTTTTGTGGCAATAACTTGGTCTGGCATGGCCAGTAAAAACCCTTCAGTCTCTGGTCGTAGCTGTCCTTTGGTCAGCCATACATAAGACAGGTTCTTACTGATCTTTGTGTTTTCGACCAGGCTAAAGTGTTTTCCGTGGATAGCTTTGGATGCCCAGTTCTGTTTTTTTCTATCTGATATTGCTGCTGGTGTTTCTATCTGGTAGTTTTGTGTATTTAAATTAAGTGCTGTATATTGATTGTCTATTTTAATTATTGCTGCGTGTAGTGGTGTAGTTTTACTGTGGAAGTAGTTTCTCATTTGGTCTATTTGTGCATTGTGTAGTGATTGTAGGTCGATTAACCCTCTACCACCTTCGTTTCTGGCTGTTGTTATCCTTTCAATGCATAATTTGGGGTGTAGGTGACGATATTGAGTGAGCATTTTTCTATTTAGTCTATTCAGGTTTTCAAGGTCTGTATCTGTCCATTTTATGATTCCGTGTTATTATTATTATTATTATTATTATTATTTTTATTATTATTATTATTATTATTATTATTATTATTATTATTATTATTATTATTATTATTATTATTATTATTATTATTATTATTATTATTATTATTATTATTATTATTATTATTATTATTATTATTATTATTATTATTATTATTATTATTATTATTATTATTATTATTATTATTATTATTATTATTATTATTATTATTATTATTATTATTATTATTATTATTATTATTATTATTATTATTATTATTATTTTTATTATTACATCATACAAAGTCGTTCCTGTAACTTGTTAGAGCTTTCCAAAAAAAAAAAACTTAAAAAAAACACGATAACGTCTTATTATTTTCGTCCTTCACACTCAGTTCATGCTAAGAAAAAAATTTGAATTTTTCTCTTGTTGTTCACACCCTTCGGGCAATTTGCCAATAGTCCCCGCTTTTGTGACAAGTGTATTTTAATGATTCACAAGTGGCGGCACGAAGTAGTGAATGACAAAAGGAGTTGTGTTTATTTTCTTAATCCGCGATTCCTTTCCAATTTTATTTTCTCTTAAAGGCAACAGAATAAATGTCCTCCCAATGCCGACATTTTTGTCCTTTATTGTTCATTCTCGAATTTCGTGTGTATCCTTATCCCAGAGGGTTCCATTGGTGATGGCAAAACTTACGCATCACCCTCACTGTTGATTGAACCAAAGTAAATTCAATTTGGGTTATCCCTTTCTTGCAAAGCAGCGCGGGTTTTATATTAAGATGAGGAGCCGGGCCCGCTTCCTTTGGGATGTTAATTTTCTATCGATGCCAGAATCCGATTTGTCCATCCCTACGGTCCGTTTTGAAATTTATCCCTAATTGAGTTTACAATAATTGAGGTAAGGAAAGGTACGTTGGCCGAGAGGACAAAAAGCTATGTAGTTTTTTTTCTTGATTTTGATTTGAAAAGTGCTGAGCCGAGAAATAAATCCAAAAAATACACAATACGACTAGATTGAAGGACGGATAAAGAAATCATGATACTGTTAGTGAGAAATACAAAGCTGAGAAATAAAGCAAATTTTGTTCAATTTAAAAATACCTCCGAGCCTTTCCATGCTGCTACGCCACGACGGATGATAACAGTAGATTAGTAAGAAATTCTTGAATTGTTAATGTCAAGTTTTTCTTGCATTCGTTTAGATTGTTAGCAGCGTTTAAGAAAGCTCCTCAAGGCTTAAGTATGATCCTTGCATACAAGGGATAACTTAATGCATCTCTACCAGCAATTTATTATTTTAGTATTGTTGGTCAGCAATTTTATGCGGGAAAGCCTACTACATCAATACATGCCTTCAGTGAAACCAAACATAAATAACACATTCGAAGGGGACAAAACATATATTGTATTCGACACCAGTATGCTTATGCCGAGGATGCCGAGGATAATATTTTCATGACATGGCTCAGTTACATTCCATCCACGTAAGATTTATCATGATAGTGGTGTTATGGAAATTTTCCTACAGATTCCGAGCAGGATTTAATTAAATTATTGTTGACAGTGAGGAATTTCTGTGGAAACGCACTTGCAGAAACTGTTAATAGATGTCCGTTAAGGCGCATTACTATTGACATATTTATGTTGAAATGATAAGAGTATTTATTTATTTATTTTCAAAAATGTATTGAGTTTCGCAATGTTGCTATAGCAGTGCCTTAATTGATATACTCCGCTTCATTTAATTGAGGTCGACAAAATTTATATAAATTTTAAGCCCACTGATCTTATTATCATTTCAAAGCATTGTATACGGAAGGAATAATTCCTTCAATGAATGATCAAGATAAATAATAACAGATTTTGGATGGATCTCGGAGTTCCGGCACTTATTCGAATGCCTGCTGTTGGGAGTGTTTTTCCCATATCAAGTTAATCCACTGTAAGTGTGCAAGCCAGGCGTACAATAATAACTCAAGTAATTATCAGCTCTAATCTGACTGTGAAAACCTAATTATTCAAGAGACAGGGCATTTTTCCAAACCTATATCTTGTTTATTTGACGCACTATCATACTCACAACTGCAGCGGCACTAATTTTAGACGAACACAAGTTTAACTATCACATCTATAACCAATTCGAGACGTTAAAGTTTGCTCATTAGATTCACTAAAGCTGTGCGATAAGGCACTCGATAGAGACTAAAACCGGTACGCAATTTATCAACCGTTTCCGCGATATTAGGTGAATTTTGACTTATTGCAACTGAGCTTGATGTTTAAATCGAAATAAAGAAAAAAAAGGCACGAAGAATAGAACTTAACAATATGCCGAGATTTTACTCTTTCACTCTATTCGAAAGTTGAGATACGAACTTTACTAAAGCCCCAAAATCAAGCAGATAACAATTAGCCCTTGAGAATAATATGATCAACAATATCGAAAGCTTTGGTTATGTGAAGGTGATATCGTGGAAAGAGCGTAGGAGGTAGGGTGTTATCGTTCTCTCAGCTGGAAACGCATATATAAGCTACAGAGTCTTCTATCAACCTAGTCTTCTAAAAATAAAAATATGCACATCCTACTATGCCGATTGAATTTGAAAAAAAACTGCGAATTGTGCGAATGCAAACAAGACCATCGCAAAATTCTTCATCACTAATTAGGTTCAAAGCCACTATGCAAAAAATTTTCATTTTACTCCTCATCTTTCGGTTTGCCTTATTGAAAGCTTGCAAATGATTTTCATTTCTTTGTTTCTTTGTAAAATTATCCAAAGTTTTTTGTCTAATCGTCGTTTTAAAGTGTACGTAAATGGAAGCGCATCAGATATAATACATTTTTATGCAGATGTACCCCAAGGATCTGTTCTTGGACCAGTGTTGTATAATCTGTACACATCTGATTTCCCCATCCTCCCACGATGTGAGGCAGCAATATATGCTGATGACACGGCAATTATTTCATCGCATGAGTCAGTCTCGACATTGAGACGAACTTAAAAAATGCGTTTGAAATACTTCAAAACTACTACACAAAGTGGAAAATCAAATTAAATGCCGAAAAAATACAAGCCATCTTTTTTACGCGAAAAAGAAAGTCCTGTTATATTCCGGCTAACCAGTTATTAATAAGTGGACATTCAATAACTTGGAAACGTTCCGTTAAGTATTTGGGCATACACCTTGAATCAAAATTAACGTTTAAAGAGCATATTACGCAAACGCTTCACAAAATAAATGTAGTGATAAAAATGTTATACACTTTTATAAATAGGAAGTCAATACTTTCCCTTGAAAATAAAGTGATTATCCACAAAACAATCTTCCAAGCTATTCTGTTGTACGGATGTCAGATATGGGGTGATTGTGCAACTTGTCACATTAAAAAGTTACAAACGTCACAAAATAAAATACTTAAAATGATGCTTAATCTCCCCTGGCATCACTCCACGTTAGACGTACATACAAAAGCTAATGTTGAATTGATCTCCTCAAGAATCGGCAAACTAAACGATTTATTTAAGGTCAGATGCGAAATTCCGGATAATCCCCTAATAAACCAATTAAATACTGTTTGAGGTCCACCTTATAAAGCAATATTAATTTAGTTTTCTTTTTCTTTTTTTTCTCTACATATTTTTTCTTCTTCCATGTGAATTTATTTATTTATTTATTTATTTATATATGTATGTATGTATTAATGAATGTATTTTTATATTTATTTATATATTTTTATTTATTTATTTATTTATTTATTTATTATTAATATATTTATTTATTTTTATATTTATTTCTATATTTCTATTTAATTTTTTTATTTATTTTATATATATTTATTTATTTATTTATTTTTATATTTATTTCTATATTTTTTTTTATTTATATATTCATCTATTTATATATTTATTTGAAATACTTTTCTATTTACTTATTTATTTGTTTATATATTTATTTATTGTTCAATAATCTATTTGCATATAACAATTAATGTGCACCGGCAATTTGTGAGATAAGAGACTGAATATAAGAATAATTAAGCTATCTTATTCAGCTGTGCAATACCTCTGTAAGATTTGAGGTCTTTTTTTTCGTTATTTTCCTCAATATATGTTTTTTGTTTCTCTACTCTGAGACTTACATTTTATTTAAAAATATGTTAAACTAATTTCCAGTAGAAAGATTTAATAAATATCAAATCTCTGTATACCTATTTGTGTAAATTGTGCGATAACACATTGTTACTTATTAACGAAATAAATGCAATTCAAATGCAATTCAAAAATGATTTTCATTTTATTACATATTTTTAAGAAATCATCACATTTATTAGATTTAATACTTTTTGAAACGCATCCGAGGAAATCGATTCACTGAAAAGTTGCGCTTATGATATTATTTATCCTGTAGATAAAGAATTGTTTCAGATTACATTTTAATTGTTCCAGACTCAAAACTCGTCTTTGGATAACTTACATTTTTATAAGATTAAGGAAAACTTACGTCTATCTCAATAAGCATTTTCAGATCATTCTTTCACATTTCCTAATCAAAAGACACCCATAGACATATGAATATACGAACTTATGAATATGCTATAACTAAGTCACTCCAAGGACCTGTTTTCAGGCTTCACCCCGCCAAAACGTGTCAAAGTATGACTCAAATAGCATTCCCTACATAACTAGTCCTAACAATAACAATAACGATAACATCAAGTTCCAAGTTATTAAGTGCATGAACAATACATGAACATGACGGAGAAAAACTTTTTCCCGGGCATTAAATGTTTCTTTCATGTTCTTCAGTTTTTGTTTCATTGGTCTTTGAGCTTGTAAGGACATTGCACACTTAGTTGGCTTGGCTTGAGTTATGTATCTATGCACATGAACGTTTGCCTGCTTACGTTATGTTTGCGGAAAATTTATGCAAAACTTGAAAGCAGAAATAGGAACATTGCAATGCGTTGTCGGTCTTCACAACTTTTAAGGCTTTTTATATAGTTTTATTTTTTCTAGTTACAACCATTTAAATTTCAAATGTTACTTTACGTCTATTTCTTTAATAGACATGGAGTGGAAGTCACTGTAGCCCTTTGGTTTAGATGTGTCAGCAAAAAGTACTTACTGGCAGTGACAACAAATAAAAGGTAACTTTATATGTCACGAAACATCAATAGCGAAGGGACTATGGATATCTTTCAGGCTACATGCTTTTGTAAATGCTCACGTGTAAGATATGCAAGCAGTTGTGAGTATTTTTCAAAAAAAAATTTCATTGAAAAACACGTTGTACCATTTCAACTCAATGTTGAAGAAGTAAAGATAGTAAAAACTTGAAATCTTAATATTGACTCAAAGAACAGTGCCAATATGAACAGGAAACCCATTAATCAGAATCACAAGCAATATTCTTGGGGATGCATCTTCATGACAAAAAAAAGTATACTCTTAGTAAAAAGGAAAAACGTATGACCGCAAAGTCTTTCGAAATGCTACCTTTCGTAGTAATCAAAGAGTGAAAGATGTACACTTTGGTATTCAAGCACTTTGGAAAACCTTCGCATCATTTATCGAGATTTTTCAATGAAGCCGTTTTTTTATTTTACCTTAAGCGTCAATTGCTTTATTTCATTGTCAGATATTTAAGAAAATGCATTAAAGTCTATCAAAATTTAACATTTAAGATAACAACAAAATGTTCGTCCTTTTTCAGACTCTTCTTTTAATAGATAATGTTGTTTCGAATGTGATGTGATGAAATAAATGGGACCTTTGATCAACTCAAACTTCTCAAACATTTTGTAAAAACATGCAGTATCCTATTATATGATGAAAAATATGATTCTTTTGTCACTGCCCTTCTACCGAAGATAGTGCCATTTTCTTGAAACTGGCATGCCATCGAGTAGTATTGTTGGTCAGACGACAGCAGTTTTGTTTTGGCAGCCCTGGAAGTTAGCTCCTTTGATGAGACCCGCAAACTCGGTTCAACGTTAAGCACCCCTGAAATAAATTAAATTTGAGAAAAAATCGGGACGACGGGCTTGATTACTCTATATTATGAGCGCATTTTAAAACCACTCTAAGACACTGTTTCTATCTGATAAGGTGCAATTCCGTGGACTCCAGGCATTTTCTTCAAAAATTTGGACCCCCTGCTGCACTCTGGAGAGAATACAGCAGTCAAATTTATTGCTTCCATCACGAGAATCCGTTCGTCTGCTCTTTCGTCAAGCAGTTGATAATCGAACGATTTTTTATTGGTTGCGTATTCTTTCCTTTGTCCTCATGAATTAGAAAACTAGCTTCTTATCTTTCTTTAATAATAAGCAAGAGATTCAGTAGCATTTAGTTTGAAAGGTCAGAATTTGATATTACCTTATTTTCATTCGCTCAGTTCGCAGTATTTTATTCGGCACTAGTTTATATAATTGGAAGTAGAATTTGTATGCTTTGGAAGATAGCCATATCAGTCTACCCTCAGTATTATTCCTTCACAGAAGAACTCGTTACATTTTCTTAACAAAAAATTCTTTTAACGACATAAACTTGGAACTGCACCCTGAAAAGCCGTCAGATTAATATTGCTGATTGACAACTCCAGAGCATAGTGAAAAGAATTGTAATAACTAGCAAGCAAAGAAGTCTCTTCTCCTAATAATTCGACAAACAAAGCTCGGTGCTAACTGATACGGTTAAAACAGAAAGACTTGGAAACGAAAACAGGTAGCCCTAATCGAATAAAGGTGATCCAAAAATGACCTACGTAGAAAACTACAGCTCTATAGTTTGTCAATTATTTACATTATAATCCTCAAAAAAAAATGTACTTATTGTTTCAACTGTAACCTTTAATACTATGTCCAAGCATAATTTGCAATATTTTTCATGCAAATAGATTGTTTTGATTATGAAAACCAGCCTTTGTCGAATGTTTTCGTGATTGGCTTAAAATATTAAGCTTTTGCTTTTATATTAAAATATTTAGAATGCAATTTGATCAAACTGTTCCAGTTATCCTCGTTAACCTCATTGAAACTCAGTCGGACCGATTTAGATTTGACATTATAAAATTGATTTGACTGTCAATCTGACTTTACGTTCATCCCCTGAGCCTTCTAGCAGACACAATTCCATACCTACCCTTCGTTTCAAAATAAGGAAAAGATTCTAAATTTCATCCCCCGAGCAGTAAACTGAAAAGACAGACAAGTAAAAAAATAAAACACATTCCGATCTCAAATTGTGAATTATCTGAGGACAATTTCGCTTTGATAGCAAAACCTGCCTCAGGGGCGACCTGCTTTCCATTCAACAGAAGAAAAGACACGAAACGTTTGAATTAAATTGAACACCAGTCCTAATGTCTTTAACGGTTTTCGATTATTCCGCACTCAGGGGCAGACTACCAGAGATAATAAACATAAACGTCGAGCATTGTCGTTGGTGCACTATTCAAATTGACAGCTTGTTGCTTAAACTTGTACAAGTCGGTACGCTTCCTACTTGCATCAAACTTCATCATCATCATCATCGACGGCACCACCACCATCTGCCGGCTCTTTTTGGAACGTTGGCAATTGTTATAACTATTCCAATTTCATTTATATGCTAATAAGACACCTGTTATTATTCTGTTTACCAAACATGGACCTGAGTCCATCGGGGCCACCTTTAACCGAAGCAGCCGCACATGGGTGGTGGGTCGTGAGTTCGGATGCCCTGGTCCGTCGTTGTCTTCAAAATGTCGTCCATGCAAATGTGTGCGTACACGGGTATTGTTGTTCCCGGGTTCTATAACCGGGAGCACTTAAGGCCACGTTTGCCAGTACTCAGAACCTATTCGGTGAGAGGCAGGTACAACGTCTACAGTGCAACATCGTATGAACCTGTTTCATGCCAAAGGATATTGTACTGCGTCTGTGATAGTGTTGGGGCACATTATAATTGTAATAGTCGAAAGTTAACGACTGTGAAGTAGTTGTCGTTGTCCTTCGCCATCAGGAACGACGGACAGGATTGCACGATTGCGGAATTTCGCTCATGACAACGTATTTAAAATGTTAGCAGTCTGTATAGCTGGGATGAATTCGTCGAAAAATAAGGTCGCTTTGATGAGTTTTATATGTGATTTCGAGAATGAAAAAGTTTTAGAAATGTTTGCAAAGTTTGCATGTGAACTTTTAGTGTCGCGCAACAATCATCAAAGTTTATTGCTTACTCATGGTTTTATTTGGTGTGAGTTCACTAGAACGTAAAATGCAAGATTGGTTTGCTTTTTGAATCAAATCATCCATTTGGGTGTGACTTGCATTAAAAATCAATTCAGTGCGGATGCATGATTTGCCACTTTGACGAAAACGATTTATTTTTGATTCCATCTCAATAGAATTCCATTTACAAATAAAATGTGTGTAAGAGTGTCATTTTCAAGTATATTTTTTTTTTTGGGAGAATTGTTTTACTTGTCAGCTTAAGCGAGCAAGGTTCAAGTAATCCAGCTAAGAACCTCATTCGAAGTGGAAAAACCTCTGAATTGGGCAGATTTTTTCAAGAAACATTACTTCTGTTGTTGTTTATTTTTATTTTTTTTTTGTAAGGCTTACTTGCCTGAAATGGATCATTTCTGAACAATTAAAGCCAACGACTCTTAAGGGTATCAGCACACTCTGGCCGTGCTGTGTAGAATATTCACAAAATCTGCGTTACGCGGATGTCAAGTTGTACCTTATACAAGGCCAAGTTATTATTTTCAAGTGGCACACATTTTTTTATTTGAAATTTTTCGTTCAAATATTTGGTGCCGCAAATGCCTACTTTTCCAACGTTATTCCAGCATTTTTGTTCCGAATGCTGTCCTAATGTTGTTGAGGTACACCTTTTTTATCAATAACTCCTAAAGAAAGAAATCGAGTGGAGCCAAATCAGCGTTATCGTGTGGAACTTCCGATATTATCGCACTATTCAATCGGGAAAATTTTTGCACAAAATTCTGCTTCTTTGTACCTGTAATGTTCCACTGTTTTCTTGTAACCATATATGTATTCAGCAGGCGTAATTAATCCAATACATGTTTGTATTTTAAATTGTCTGATAGTGGTCACCAGTAAATTTTAAAGTATTATAAAACGGAGTACTACACAGGAGCTCTTCGAAAGCTCAATGATCTTTGGTGCCTCAGTAGCGACTATCTATAATGAGCGCTCCAAATTCGTTGCCATTTGTGAACATTTTACTAGCAGCTATCATGTGTAAAAGTTCTCATCAATATAGGTGTTCCACAAGGATCTGTTTTGGGTCCTATCCTGTTTTTAATTTTTGTTAACTCGCTCTTTCTTCAACCTTTCAAGGGTTAAGTAACAGCTTTTGCCGACGACACTGCTCTGTCTTATCACGGTAAATGTTATTTTAACTTATCTTTGGGTATGAACTATGACCTGGAATTAATGCGGAGATGGGTTCAAACTTCATAAATTGGCCAATAGTGACAAAACGAAGTTCATGATGTTTAACATAATGGGCAAAATATGTGATGATATAACTTTAAGATGCCATGCGCCCAATTGTTATAGATTCCGTTTGACTCATTCTTGTGCACACGATAGATTCAAATGTTCGTTGTAATACTAACTGCTTTGAAATATTACTTTGGACTATAAGCTTAGTTGGATGGATCATGTTGTGTCATTGAAGCAATATCTTAATAGCGTTGTTAGGCAGATTTATCATCTCAGTCAATACTGCAGTTTGCCAATTTTAAAGTTGGCTTATAATGGTCTATTTAAATCCAAACTTCAGTACGGCATAGCTAGCTGGGGTGGTATGCATTTGAATTAACTAGAGCCTCTGTTAATCAAACAAAAACATGCAATCCGTATACTTTGTAAGGTTAACCGTCGAACTGCTTGTTTCGAGTTGTTCAAAAGTCTTGGTTTTCTTCCTTTAAAACATCTGTATTTTTATAAAGTATTAAAAATATTTTTTTTAAATCTTAGGATATACATCTTCGAGGGTTTATGATAACATCAAACTACGTGTCAACACCAAAAATCTCGTCAGTACCAACTATAAAAATATCGCATTACTCTTGCTTTTATTCTATTACTGCGCCCCGTTTATTTAATAAATTGCCTGCAAATCTAAGATGTGAAAAAGTTAAATCCGTTTTCATCAAGAATGTAAAAATTTGGCTTTCTATATTAAATTATGTTGTTTTTGGTAATCTAGTGAATCCTTTAGTTTGATTTCTTTTTCATTATTGTTTTTAACTTTTTTAATTTGCAATCCGCAAGTCATTTGAATATTTAATTTTTATGTAATTAAGTTGTTATTTATTTTATAATTGTATCGCATTCCCATCGATTAATTATTATTAAGTTTTTAACTTCGTACATTCGCATCTTGTCAGTATCTGATAACAGAATTTACTTAACTATTTCATTTAAAGTAAACAACAGTATTACTGTTAATAATGTTTTTTATTTATGATTTTATATTTGTATAACTTTAAGTTTCTTAATGAAATAAAGAATGACATAAAAATAAAAAAAAATAAAATAAAAAATAAAAAAATGTAAGTTAATGTTTTTAAAAGGTGTTTACATACTTGTGCACTACGTCGACTTAAGGTACCCGAATATAAAGCATTACTGATTTAGGTATGCTTTATTGTCGCATAGTCTTTAGCCAATTTCCCAGTGAATGCGAATTTTCAAATCTCGGATAAACATTTTTTATTATATCAAGGCCCTTGCTTTTGCGAATCTTTGAAAATCCTTCAAGAGTTTTACAGCCATAAGAAGCCTTTAGGAGATGTTTGGAGAGTGTTTCTTTAGTAAGGCTAACAATAGTTGAGGAGGTGGCCTTCAAGCTAAATCAGCTTTGAAGAAACTCAATGACAATGATCTGGGCTGTTGGGCATACAAGCAGCTTATAGTTGTTAGAAATGGTTAGCGATTACATCTATTGGCTCACTAACTTAATATTTTGTTGTTAAATGTATTTAAAAAGCGAAACTATACCTAGTGGAAGTATAGATGCCTGAAGTTGGTTTGGGTGAGTACAAATGCGCATTAATTATGCATCTATTAAACTTGTTGTGTTCTCTTTCCTGTTGCAGGGATAAAATAAGTTGAATTTGTAAAAAGGATTACGGAAAGTCTTATCATTTTTTTGATTCTTCTTGATAAAACCATCAACCGTAGTTTTCTCTCGTTATAGATTCACAAATTCATCGAGCCCCATACAATAAAATATGGACCACCACTTCCATACAACACTAGTAGAGGAAACACCATCAATTCACTGAACTAACACTGTTGTCTATAAGTTTCCGGACAATACATGCTCTTAGGATCAGAAGAATTCTATAACATTATTATATTCATTATCCTTTACACGTTTATCCTTGTAAATAAAGAATCTCCAAATTTACGTAGCACAAACCTACCTACAAACGTACCTACCAAAATGAAAGAGCCATTTAATCGAATAATACTTCTACTTCTACTAATAATCATAAACTTAATTTTATTTGAAAATGTTGTTAATAATGAATGTTATTAAGAAGAAAATTTTGTGTTACTATACATTTAAAAAAAAACCTGAAAAGAAAGAAAACAATGAACACGAAAATAGCACAAAACTGGATATCTGAAAGAAAAATAAGTAAAATTCAAAATATTATTTCAAATGTTTCTGTTTCACCTTTTACCTTTTCAATACTTTGTACTAAAGGCAGAATTTTCTATTACTGCCAAACATCTACGACCCATACTTTCAACAAGTCTCTGACACCTTTCTTTTGCGATAGATAGATAGATACCAAGCTTCTGTTATGCCATCACAAAGTTCGTCCATATTTTTGCTGGCCAATTTTTACCCTAACATCATTGCACTAATTTTCAAGTGGGTTAAGCTTGTAACTCTGCGGTGGCCAATCCAAAGCATGGATGTTTTCTTGCGAAAACCAATCTTTCACTATTTTGGCGGTGTGCTTAGGGTCATTGTCTTGGATGAATATCCAATTAACTGGCATAAACTCGAAAGTATAGGGCTCCATCGTATTTTTCAATATATCCAAATATTGAAACTTGTCCATTTTTAACTTCCCATCAGGAAGTTCTTGTAATCGGTCCGATTTTCGAAATTCAAAATTTTTACATTTCTCCACGATTGGCGGTCCCAGTAGTCGGATTCCATGATTTTTAGAAAGATGTCTGTTTGTGCGGATTCTTTCGTACAGCCTAACTCGAGAACAAATCAAGCTATCGAAGCCAAATTAGCTTCATTCGAAGCGTGTGTACATAAAGATCACCTGAAAAGCTTTTGGTTTAATTTCACAGGGTGGTTTGAATTTTATGACGAAAAAACTGTCAAAAAAGGGACAATTTGACTTCTTCAATTAAAATCAATTTAGTTTTACAATAAAAAAAAGTTCAAAATTAATTAAATTTATAGTTTATAGTAACCTTATCAGATAAAAAAATATGCATAAATATATACACTGCGGTTCATAAGTTTCCGGACAAATTCATATAAAATTTTTTTTTGTTCAATCTTAATGCCAAAAGTTTCATCAATATTATGTTTATTTAGCCAATTAACTAAACTAAGTAAGTTACTAAGTATAGAGACTACCAAAAAGACTAAAACAATATTTAGTTGAGGCCATTTCATACATTGATGTGCCCTTTTCTCTATTTCCTGATCCAAATTTCCACGGAAGTTCTTTGAAAATTGTTTCAGAAATGTGAATATTGTTAGTCTTTCCCATTTTTCAAGACTCCGAGTGACGTCTGCGACACATGAAAACATCCTTAGAAAATTCTGGAGCCACTAGTTTTTTTGTTGTAGCTTGACGCTTTTTTATCGTTATAATATATTAGCAAAAAGAAGCTCATGGCGCAAATTACATGAGGCAATTGAATTTAAAGCAAAAGCATCGGGACCTAAATGACAAAGTTAAAATACATGGATAAAACTTCATTGCTCGTATATTGCAAGGAAGACCATAACATCCGATTAAGTTTGTTTTCCACTGTTGTGGTTTCTTATCATGAAACCAATAATAGACGTCTTTCCAGAAAATGACACAGAGATAAAAAAAATCTCTCGAAATCGGCGTGGAAAATCCTATCAAAATCTGCAAAAAAAACTGGACTGAATGTGATCCTCTTTAAGCCAAATATTTACCAGACAGAAAAAGATCCTTTGCTGAGCAGTTACCAGCTTGGAAGGAAGAGGTGGTGGAAATGTCTGGATTGAAACTATGTTCTTTTGAACCCTTTCAAAAAGGACATAAAGTTAATCACACCTTAATATTCCGAGCAGATGTTAATATCTTCCAAAAAACAATCAAACAAATTTGATTGATTAAAAATAATTCCAAAAGTCCTCAAACTTTTAAAATATGAATCCCTATAAACAGAGTTCTTACAAAATGTAATACATTTGAAACTAAGCTATATAATATTTGATAATTCTGGCTGTCTGATTTATAACACTTTGTTGAAGAAGTTGAAAAACAACTGCCAAAAGCAAATACAAATTCAACTTCCAATGTTAAAATTGTTGTTATAAAATCGATTTTCGCAACTCTAAATTTAAAATATCTTATCTAAACGTTGAGTTGGATACTCTTAGACGGATGACTGGCTACGATTTTTGGTCGTTGGTCCTATATTACAGTCGAAAATGGTTTCATTGAGTCGTTCAATGCAAGCCCTGGACAGCCAGCCAGCAAAAACAATTGTCTCAAGGTTACACACCCCAAACCGAAGCCTGCAAAATTCGAAATGGAAATATCATTGTAGAATTGCAGTCAATGCTGAGGACATGGAAGAACCAACAATGCCATCTACCTGAGCTAGACGAAGTACAGAAAGCAAGATAGAACTTCTAAAAGCGGCGGCGATGACTTAGTTGGGAGTATGCACCAACTCATCTGCAATACATGGTCAGAAGAAAGCATGCGAGATGAATGGCATCTCAGTATTGGTTGCCCAATCCTGAAGGAAGGAAGCCAGTTAGAGAGGTATCAATCTACTCAAAATTGCCTTTAACATATTTTCCGCCGTATGATATGAACGTATTAATGTGGTTTTCAACCAGAAAAGTAAACCAAATATTAACACAACGGTAGATCTTGGAAAAAACCCAGAAGCGCCAAGTTAGTACGCCAAGGTTGGCGTCATCATCAATTTCAAGGTTGGTTTTGGTGTCTGTTTCGTCCACAGAGACGAGATTTATGTAGTCATGTCTAGGTTTGGCATCCCTGCCAAGCTCGTACTTTTGTGCAGGATGGCGATGGAGATATCAAGCTGCTCCATTGAGGTCGGCAAAGACGTCATCGACCCACTTGATGTCAAACAACATTTTAGACAAAGTGATGCACTGTCATGCGATTTCTTCAACATCATACTTGGGACAATAGTGCAAAAGAACTTTGTCAACGCCAGAAGGCAAAAAGAGGCATATGCTGTCATAAAGAAAGACCAAACCCTGATCAGAACGTTACCATAAACAGCTATAACTTTGAGGTAGTTGGGGCGTTGTCTATCTTGACAGATAATAACATCAGCGCTGAGATCAAACGAAGAATACCTCTGGTTATTAAAGCTAAGCCCTCTTTCGAAGAACTGAAGTGTCGCCCTATGAGAATCTTTTTCAATGTAAAGCTTTCTCCAAAACGCTTTTACAACCCATATTAGCTTCTAACAACAAAAAAGAAACTTCTTACATCGAGCTCACAAACATTTCAATCCTGTGCGCAACATAAGATATATGTAACTAAATCAAAAACGATTATTTCCAAATTGTTGTCCTGATCACTTAAAAGAATACTTTCGTAAGTAAGAAATTACCGAAATGTTGAATTAAAATTAATGTTGAATACTCAACTTTACCTTCATAGCAGCTCACCATTCCTCTACTTATCCCCATTTCAAGCAATAAATGTGATTTTAATTTTATAGAATTTTAACTGAACTAGATAAATTCGCTAATGATTCAACTCAATTATTATAATCTCACACCAAATATTTCAACATGAATTTGTTTTAATTTAGATTTAATCTTTATATTTATTATATTTTTAATTTATTAGTCTAATATGTTTTAATTCAATTTAACCAACGTATTCTTTACATCGCTAATCTTCCACAGATTTATAAGTATTTCTTACTGTGTTAGCATGTACATTATAAGTATACCCTTTAATCTATACTTTCGACGCAACTCGTATTTTATATGATTCAAAGATGCGAAAACAAATATAAACTTACGGGGAGCTAAAAAAATGAGTATCTTAAACTTGATGTTGGGAGCAAATTAAATAGCACCTTAATGTTTTTTTTTATCATTAGATGGGAAGTTCATGATATGGGCAGGTCTACTCGCACCCAAACTAATTTTCAAATTTGTGTTCAGTTAGTGATGCTCATGATGATGAATAGCTAAGAAATCGTCATTTGCGAATTCACGAAAAAAGTGCATTTTGAAACCATGGGCTATAGTCCAGCAAAATTAAGCAAAATAGCCTCGGACTTCAAATCTCTCTATTTTTGTCAATAATTGGTTCTGAGAGCTAAATTTTCAAATTTGTGTTCAGTTAGTGATGCTCATGATGATGAATATCTTAGAGATCGTCATTTGCGAATTCACGAAAAAAGTGCATTTTGAAACCATGGGCTATAGTCCAGCAGAATTAAGCAAAATAGCCTCGGATTTCAAATCTCTCTATTTTTGTCAATAATTGGTTCTCAGAGCTAAATTTTCAAATTTGTGTTCAGTTAGTGATGCTCATGATGATGAATATCTTAGAGATCGTCATTTGCGAATTCACGAAAAAAGTGCATTTTGAAACCATGGGCTATAGTCCAGCAGAATTAAGCAAAATAGCCTCGGATTTCAAATCTCTCTATTTTTGTCAATAATTGGTTCTCAGAGCTAAATTTTCAAATTTGTGTTCAGTTAGTGATGCTCATGATGATGAGTATCTTAGAAATCGTCATTTGCGAATTCACGAAAAAAGTGCATTTTGAAACCATGGGCTATAGTCCAGCAGAATTAAGCAAAATAGCCTCGGATTTCAAATCTCTCTATTTTTGTCAATAATTGGTTCTGAGAGCTAAATTTTCAAATTTGTGTTCAGTTAGTGATGCTCATGATGATGAATATCTTAGAGATCGTCATTTGCGAATTCACGAAAAAAGTGCATTTTGAAACCATGGGCTATAGTCCAGCAGAATTAAGCAAAATAGCCTCGGATTTCAAATCTCTCTATTTTTGTCAATAATTGGTTCTCAGAGCTAAATTTTCAAATTTGTGTTCAGTTAGTGATGCTCATGATGATGAGTATCTTAGAAATCGTCATTTGCGAATTCACGAAAAAAGTGCATTTTGAAACCATGGGCTATAGTCCAGCAGAATTAAGCAAAATAGCCTCGGATTTCAAATCTCTCTATTTTTGTCAATAATTGGTTCTCAGAGCTAAATTTTCAAATTTGTGTTCAGTTAGTGATGCTCATGATGATGAATATCTTAGAAATCGTCATTTGCGAGTTCACGAAAAAAGTTCATTTTGAAACCATGGGCTATAGTCCAGCAGAATTAAGCAAAATAGCCTCGGATTTCAAATCTCTCTATTTTTGTCAATAATTGGTTCTCAGAGCTAAATTTTCAAATTTGTGTTCAGTTAGTGATGCTCATGATGATGAATATCTTAGAGATCGTCATTTGCGAATTCACGAAAAAAGTGCATTTTGAAACCATGGGCTATAGTCCAGCAGAATTAAGCAAAATAGCCTCGGATTTCAAATCTCTCTATTTTTGTCAATAATTGGTTCTCAGAGCTAAATTTTCAAATTTGTGTTCAGTTAGTGATGCTCATGATGATGAGTATCTTAGAAATCGTCATTTGCGAATTCACGAAAAAAGTGCATTTTGAAACCATGGGCTATAGTCCAGCAGAATTAAGCAAAATAGCCTCGGATTTCAAATCTCTCTATTTTTGTCAATAATTGGTTCTCAGAGCTAAATTTTCAAATTTGTGTTCAGTTAGTGATGCTCATGATGATGAATATCTTAGAAATCGTCATTTGCGAGTTCACGAAAAAAGTTCATTTTGAAACCATGGGCTATAGTCCAGCAGAATTAAGCAAAATAGCCTCGGATTTCAAATCTCTCTATTTTTGTCAATAATTGGTTCTCAGAGCTAAATTTTCAAATTTGTGTTCAGTTAGTGATGCTCATGATGATGAATATCTTAGAAATCGTCATTTGCGAATTCACGAAAAAAGTGCATTTTGAAACCATGGGCTATAGTCCAGCAGAATTAAGCAAAATAGCCTCGGATTTCAAATCTCTCTATTTTTGTCAATAATTGGTTCTCAGAGCTAAATTTTCAAATTTGTGTTCAGTTAGTGATGCTCATGATGATGAATATCTTAGAAATCGTCATTTGCGAATTCACGAAAAAAGTGCATTTTGAAACCATGGGCTATAGTCCAGCAGAATTAAGCAAAATAGCCTCGGATTTCAAATCTCTCTATTTTTGTCAATAATTGGTTCTCAGAGCTAAATTTTCAAATTTGTGTTCAGTTAGTGATGCTCATGATGATGAATATCTTAGAAATCGTCATTTGCGAATTCACGAAAAAAGTGGATTTTGAAACCATGGGCTATAGTCCAGCAGAATTAAGCAAAATAGCCTCGGATTTCAAATCTCTCTATTTTTGTCAATAATTGGTTCTCAGAGCTAAATTTTCAAATTTGTGTTCAGTTAGTGATGCTCATGATGATGAATATCTTAGAAATCGTCATTTGCGAATTCACGAAAAAAGTGCATTTTGAAACCATGGGCTATAGTCCAGCAGAATTAAGCAAAATAGCCTCGGATTTCAAATCTCTCTATTTTTGTCAATAATTGGTTCTCAGAGCTAAATTTTCAAATTTGTGTTCAGTTAGTGATGCTCATGATGATGAATATCCTAGAAATCGTCATTTGCGAATTCACGAAAAAAGTGCATTTTGAAACCATGGGCCATAGTCCAGCAGAATTATGCAAAATAGCCTCGGATTTCAAATCTCTCTATTTTTGTCAATAATTGGTTCTCAGAGCTAAATTTTCAAATTTGTGTTCAGTTAGTGATGCTCACAATTATCAATATCATAGAAATCGTCATTTGCGAATTCACGAAAAAAGTGCATTTTGAAACCATGGGCTATAGTCCAGCAGAATTAAGCAAAATAGCCTCGGATTTCAAATCTCTCTATTTTAGTCAATAATTGGTTCTCAGAGCTAAATTTTCAAATTTGTGTTCAGTTAGTGATGCTCATAATTATCAATATCATAGAAAGCGTCATTTACGAATTCAGGAAAAAAGTGCATTTTGAAACCATGGGCTATAGTCCAGCAGAATTAAGCAAAATAGCCTCGGATTTCAAATCTCTCTATTTTTGTCAATAATTGGTTCTCAGAGCTAAATTTTCAAATTTTTGTTCAGTTAGTGATGCTCATAATTATCAATATTATAGAAATCGTCGTTTGCGAATTCACGAAAAAAGTGCATTTTGAAACCATGGGCTATAGTCCAGCAGAATTAAGCAAAATAGCCTCGGACTTCAAATCTCTCTATTTTTGTCAATAATTGGTGCTCAGACTTAAGTTCTTAACTTCCAATCAGGAAGTTCTTGTAATCGGTCCGATTGTCGAAATTCAAAATGTTTACATTTCTCCACGTTTGGCGGTCCCAGTAATCGGATTCCATTATTTTTAGAAAGATGTCTGTGTGAGTGTGTGTACCTACGTTTGTGCGGATTCTTTCGTACAGCCTAACTCGAGAACAAATTGGTTTCATTCGAAGCGTGTGTGCATAAAGATAACCTGAAAAGCTTTTGGTTAAATTTCACAGGGTGGTTTGCATTTTATGACGAAAAAAAACTTTCCAAAAGAGGGACATTTTCACTTCTATTAAAATCAATTTAGTTTTCCGATAAAAAAAGTTCAAAATTTATCAAATTTATAGTTTACAGCTACCTTATCAGATAAAAAAATATGCATAAATATATACACTTTCGTTCATAAGTTTCCGGTTAAATTCATATATGTTTATTAAGCCAATTGAATAAGCTAGGTAAGTAACTAACTATCTACCAAAAAGACTAAAACAGTATTTTCTTTATTTCCTTAGCCAAATTTCGACGGAAATTCTTTGAAAATTGCTTCAGAAATGTGATTCCTGTAAGTCTTTCAATTTTTTTTTATCTTGAGATGGGAAGTTCATTGTTTGGGCAGACCTACTCGCACCCAAATCAATTTTTAAATAAAAGAATTATGAACAACATCTTCAATGAAACAGGTAATTGACAATCGGACAAAAATTGATTGAACAAAACAGAAAATGGACTTGACAAATGATCAGCACATTTTTTTAAAACCATAGATGGTATACCATCTGGACCTGATGTTGTGTTGCCATCATGACAAGATATACATAGATTTTGCTATATTCAAGTGGATGAAAGATTTCAAAAAAGTTAAAACAGTTTGGAAAAGCAGATTTAAAAGAGCCATAAAAAAGGGTAGCTAGAAGTAAATTGCTTGACTAGGTATCATTTTAACTAGAAACAGACAGTATCCACAATCTTTCTTAATTTGTATTAAATTCCAAAAACTCATTGGACTCATTTTGAATTTCCTTTCTACTCCTTGAATTTAGTTCAAGTATTTTTAACTCGATGCTCTTATGAAAATATTTTTTGCATTTTTGTTGCTTAAGAGATCGGTTAACAAACGGACCACAATTTGTTCCTATGATTTTTCTGATTTCTTATCTCACTATCGTACCAAGCTTGGTAAAGTTTTGAACATATTTTTGAAGATATCGGAACGGATTCTTAGAAAAAACGTTAAAGAATATAAAGACGTTAGAATTAACATAAGAACATTTGACCAATTCAATAAAGATAAACAATAATTTAAATTAACAAAATCAGCTTTTCTCAAATGTCTGACACGTCTTAAAACTTGATACGAAGAGTTAAACAGTCAGCGAAATTCCATCGTGTGAGCAGTTCCAAGTATCAAAATAAAACTCTGTTGTTTTCGTCCTTAAATGAAGCAGACTTGTCTTTACCACGTATAAGATTGAAAATTTGTACAGAAAGTAAAAAATAGCTTGGCTTTAAGTTCAGAAGCTAGAACTTGATAACTCTTTTCAGCGTAATGGTCTCTTAACATATCACAAGCAAAAGTCCTGCAATCACCCATCTTAAAGAAGAAGTCAGAAGCTTTAGGAATTTTATTCTTCACATCATATACTTAGTTTAATTTCTGGATACCTCTTTTGGATTGGAAAAACAAACATCTACGTAGTTAACTAGTTCTTGGTAGGAGGACGGACTCACTGGCCTAGTTACGGTATACTAATCGAAAGATGTTGCATCTTCCCAGTGAGCAATTAGCCTTCTTTGTGTTTGGCCTCATGACTGCTTTCGCAGCACG
This sequence comes from Orthonevra nobilis, assembly GCA_963555765.1. Lineage (NCBI taxonomy): Eukaryota > Metazoa > Arthropoda > Insecta > Diptera > Syrphidae > Orthonevra > Orthonevra nobilis. The sequence goes on from OY743224.1 coordinate 50,549,055, forward strand.
CCAGTTATGAGGAAATTATATTGATGCACATAATATCATAGTTAGTACCCTTAATTAACATAAACCAGAACGACAAGGCGCTTAGATGCGCTACTCTACGGCAACGTATCTTTTTTTCTTTCCGCTGCAAAATGACACGAGACGGGCGGGAATTGTGCACATAAAGATACTTGTATCTCGAGTAAGGCGAGGGGGCTTCGCTGATTATGGTTTTCCAAATGAATTGTGAACGGTAAAATCGTGGAAAAGTGCATGATTAAATTCGTGATCTGTCGACATTACTCCCGAGCACAGTGTAAATGAAGCAGGAGTCTGCACATCAGATTCATGCGAAATGTGAAATTGGGTCGGCAATTTGGTTATAAGCTTCTCTGTAGCGCGCGATGTAAGTTGTTAATTGGGCCTCACCGTGTGAAGGAGGTCTGCTCGAGTAATTAAAACCACCAAAGTGAGTAATTATCTTCTGCAGATACATGACAAATGCACAACAGAACTTATTCTCACAACGTTCCTTGGAGTCTCTCAACATGGGCTAGTTTTCATTGTAATGAATTTTTAAGATCACAAAACAGCCCTCCTCTATGTTTGTGACAGAATGTTAGAGGCTGAGTTGATTATGACATTTATACCGTTTAAAGATTAATAATTGTGCTGCTCTTCACATCGCATCATGAGTAATGAACGTCAGATGAGTTGACAGTTTTCCATCATCATCATCTCTCTCGCTGTCACAACTGTCAAAGTCATTTGATATTAATGGATTTTTCATAGAAAACTGCGTGTAAATTGAGTGTATTAATGTTGCCTGCCGTCCTTTCGTAAGGATGCAAGGATAATAAACGAAAACACACGTAGGCAGAGTCAATTAAACTTGCATATTAAATGTGATGGGCTATTACAAAAAAAAAAAAAACCTACGCCCATGGCATCATTTTTTCGCATCGAAAAGCAGATGCAAAACACCGCTTTAAATGCGGAAATAATATCTGCCCAATGTATCCTTCTCTTCTCTTCCTTCAAAAAGTCGTTAATTTTTTGAAATCCTCGATTATTTTTTCGAGTAATTTTGGCTCCACCAATACAGCTCTGATATTAGTGGGACATTGGCGTAAAATTCACTTCAATGGTATATTTTTCGGTTGGATTTTGTGGGTGAATACCCCGGCAATAAAACTTTTTGAAAATTAGATCCAAGGACTCTTACAACATTTTTCAATGCGAATCCATTTGTATACCATGCGTAAGGTCCTGCATATTTTTCTCCATATACTATTGAAGATTTGGAGATGTTCGTGTTATATATGTACTTGAAAGCCGGAGGGCCTTGAACTATCCTCCTTTATTAAGAAATGACATCAGTGCAGGAGGATGTGTTTTGCTCTCAGAGCTGCTGAAGTTATGGTCACTTAACATAATTTTTTACACTTATGTCTGTTGTGTGTCCACCATGATAATATATCAAACTATATCTTATCTGGCTATTTCAGTACCATAAAAGTTGATGCTTGAACCACCGACTTCTCTGTCTCCATGTTAACACTTCCGAAACAAAGGTTGAAAGATTCGTTGCAAGATGAAACCTTATAATGGCAGGCTCACATTTAACACACCCAGCTCCAAGGAATGCTGACGCTCTCTTGATCAACAAGTAATCAGTTTGAATGCGTTGCGATTTATTAAAGACACTTTTCAAGCAAACTGAAAGTCCGAACGTTCCAAAAAGCCAAAGTTGACTCGGAACACTACTTTGCGGCAGCAAAGCATTGGTTTTTCAAATATTAAAAGAGATAGCGATTGAATGCAGGGATAACTATTCATAAAATATCGTCGGTAGGACGCATGCGAAAGTATCACTTCTAAAGACTGTTTAACAACTTCGCCTCAAAAGCAGATAGTACCAATCAACATAAATGATGACCGACAATAATGCCACACTCTCGAGTATAACAGAGTGAAAGCAGTAGCAAAACTCAAGTCCAATAAAGCTGTGGATGCCGAGGGGCTTTCACACCAAAATCAGGTGAAAGATTGCAAGTCCTATGTCACCATCTTTTGACCGATCCCAAAAAAACAAACTTTCTTTACTGTCCTATCTATGAGAGACAAAAAGGCATATGTGTGTGTGTAGTCTCTTTTTCTGAAGTATCGTTACACCTGGACAGCGTGTGTTGTATGAAATGTTTAGTCTGTTTGCGTGGTCTCCTATCGGCTAGTGCCCTGTGATGACCGCTTTTATTCTCGCGATGTCAGTGCGGGTCCGACTAAGAAGATCACCAGTCCGTGTTAAATTACATAACGGCCATGTTTTCCTGCGCAAGTGTTGAGTTGAGACTACCTAAGGTCAGCTTTTTTCCGGAAATGTGTATCGATTTAAGCCTTGACTAGTCCTAATGGTATATGTACCTCCGCGGCTTGCGAGCTGTCGAGTACGGAACCTTGCTTGGCTAATTCATCAGCTCTTTCATTACCTGGAATGTGAGTGTGCCCGGGAACCCAAATAATGGTAACCTTGAATCTTTCTGATATACAAGCAAGCTGTTCGCGTCAGTCTTGAACTATTTTTGAGGATAGGGTGGTTGATACTATAGCTTTAATGGCTTCTTGGCTATAAACGAGCCTGTGTGTTGGATTGATCTGATAAGATTACACGCTTCCTTTATGGCGGAGATTTCTGCCTGAAAGATACTGGCATCATTCGGTAGTCTCAAGGCTACACATATACTTAGACCTTCTGAAAAGATACCTGCCCCGACTCCGCAATTCACATCCGATATGAAAATAATGTGACCACTATCCCAGTCCTCTTTTGACGGAAGGACGTCGTCAACGTGTTCTTCAAAATCATAATAAGTTGGTGTATAGTCTGTCTGATTTGGTTCTAATTCCCTCGGTATTGATTCTAGGATGCACCTGTGTCCATTTGGTTTTGAGATCCATAGCTTAGATTCTCTGAGTCTAACTGGACTACGTGTAGTTATGTTATGTTTTTGGAGGTCTATAGGCAACAGGTGGAGCATGACTGTCATAGCATCCGAAGTAGTTGTTCTTAGGGCGCCTGTAGTCCCTATGCATGCCATTCTTTGTACTTTGTTGAGTTTTGCAATATCGTATTTTATCCTTAGAGCCGGCCACCAAACTAATGATCCTTAAGTGAGGATTGGACGTTTTATGGCAGCGTACATCCACTGAACCATTTAAGGTCTTAGACCCCACTATTAAGCAAAGTTTTTGTTACATCTAGATATACTCATAGGTACTTTGCGCTGGGTGAGACAGTGGTTAAAGGTTCGAATAAAATTTTTTTTTGGTGAAAAACATCATTTCCGTTTTGCCAGGGTTAATACTTAGGCCACAACTTGTAGCCCAGATGTCAACTTTTTCAAAGCTGATCACGGTAGGAAATTTTCCAGACAAAAGAATCACCAAGTCATCCGCATATGCTACTATCTAGTTGTAAAAGTTTTTTAATCATGACAATAATCCAGAGAAGAGGTGAGATAACACGTCCCTGGGGTGTTCCTCTGCTTGCTATTTTTGATAAAGTACAGTTCCCTAACGAGGCCTGTATACTTCTGGTTCTGAGCATGGTGATAATCCATTGACTGATATGATTATCTTTGCTCAAACTTGTTAAGGACGCATGAATTGATTTCGAAAATACATTATTTAAAGCCTCTTCTTAATAGTTAATAGTAAAGACATTTTTCAACAGTTCTCGTGTAGCGCTGTTTCTGTTGATTTAACTCTAACGAATGCGTACTGGGATTTCGATAGACATGTTGCATCTATAGAGTTTCGTACGTGATTGTCGGAAATCTGTTCAAGTGTCTTCAAGACAAAGGATGTGAGGCTTATTGGTCTGAAGTCCTTCGCATTTTCAGGTCCGCGTCTGCCTGGGTTCGGTATGAAAACCACTCCCACTCGGAAAAATGGCATAAGGGATAACAACTTTCTTACTGACTCACAAAATAAATGTTGCTGTGCCCAACCGCTTCGTTTTATCTCCGTAACTCTTCCTTATCTTCATCAATGATTTTCTCTCAAAAACCTCTAATCCACATTTGAAATTGTATCACTGACGACAGCGCTCCTAGTTTTTCATGTTCGTTCCCAGATTCACAGATAGCAGCCTACCATAAATTTATTAATTTACGAAATTCCGATCTCGGAAGGATCGTTCAAAGGGGAACTCTTAACCGAGTGGAATTAGTGTTACCAAAACTCAAAGACATGCCCATTATTTTAACATTTAGTCGTACTTCAGTCGCACGGTTCCCTGCAAATATACAAAAAAGCTTAATTTTCCCCTCCATGACGATGCTCAGGCATTCAAAACCAATGTGCATCGATGCCTACTATTAAATTTTCACAACTGCACTGTGTTTAAACATTTCAAGGGAAGTCATAATCGCTGTTTCTTTAAGCCAAGAATCGGGATACAAAAACTGATCCGAGACAGGGATGACTGGACGAAAGATATAGTCAGAGAATCTGCCTATCTGGAAGTTTACACGGACGTTGAACGAAGGCACCGTACTCGGAGTGTCTGCGATCTCGCCGGAGATCTCCTTCTCTCTGTCCGTTCGATTGCCCAACCACTGCAGTGTATTCCAGGCTGAAGTTAAAGCTATCCAAGAGGCTGCCCGCTTACTGTCAATGAATCCGATAGACGGGTTATCTATCGTTATATACATAGACAGCCAGGTGGCCATCAAGGCTCTGGACACACCATCAACTAAATTCAAAATGGTAAGACTTTGCCGCCTATCTCTCAAGGAGATAGAGGTCAGATATAATTTAACCCTTTGCTGGGTCCCTGGGCATAGTGGTATTCCAGGCAATGAAAGAACCGACGAGCTAGCTAGAATAGGGTTGAGCTTGCCACTAGCAATAAATCAGGAGACCCCTTACCCCTCAATTCGAGCAATAAACACCATGCTAAATACAGATGCCATCAATATCACCAATCGGAAATGGATGGAACTAGACACCTGCAGGATTTCGAGACAAATTTGGCCTTAGCCTAAACAGGAATATAATAAGTTAGGTCGTAGGAATTATCACAGGTCACTGTATCATGGGGCCACACGCATTAAAAAAGGGAGCCCGCCATAAAGACTTTTGCAGGAGCTGCAGGGACGAAAAGAAAGTGTACTACACTACACTACCTAGGCACCTGTCCTGCCTTCGCAAAAACGAGGAATAGCACGCTAGGAAACCTACTCATTCGGCAACCTAGAAGATATGTCAGACATAAAGATTCAGAACATAGCAAAATTCACTAAGAAAGCAAACTAGTTATAACCGGTAATAAAGTGGACAATCCCTTTAGAAACCACTTGGATACCAATCAGGTGTTTCTAAGGTATCAGTTAGTCCCCTGGCCAATGAGGAATCTGTGTGTAAATCGCCGGTAATTGATAACATAATGGATCCAAACAGGATATAAGTGAGTCACAACTTTTTCAGATGTCAAGAAGGGCAAGAAGGCCATTTAGTAACAAAGCCTTCTCAAAGTGACTCAAAAGCATAGACGTTATCAAAGGTGGATGATCTTTTTCCTCCTTAAAATTACGAACTCACGAGAAGTCCTAGGCGGCCTTGTGGCTTTGGTGCTTTAAACCAACGTGTTGGATTCATTGTACCCTCGTTAGGCAGCGTCTTACTATCGTGTGACCTACTATGGTCCTAAAACGAGCCAGATTCACACTTGAATCTTAAGAGGATTTGTAAATCAACACCGCTTTAGTCCTGCAGCTTTATGAAGAAGAGATTTCCTAAGAATAGGCATTGCATGTATGCCCCGCTACCCAGCAGAGGATCACCGAATTCACCAAAGTTAACCTAACCAGCTTCGATTTCATAATTGCCGCTTGGCTATCAGAGAAAATGATAACCGCATTGCAGATTACGTTGTGGTCTCTTAACGCAAGTGCCGCCTCGTGTATTTTAACTCCATTTTTATATTAGTTTGACAGATGAACTCAAAATGTAGCTCTTCTAGAAGAGAAAGGGATCTCAATCAACTCGCTAAAAATAATTTGATGCAAGGATCAAGCTGGATGGGGAGACATTCTTTAAGGTGATGTCACGCATAAAAACGCTTCATCATTTTTGTTGTTAATTGAACATTCTTGAAACCTGTCCGACAAATTATCAATCAAGCAGTCCATCTTTCCCTTGGGTCACAATTTTGGAACTCGACGACGAGGTGACGACGACAATGATCCTTCAACCGGTAACTTTTGCTAAATTGATTGAATTGATTGAATGATCCATCGGTCATCAACTCATCGCCGATCCATTTAGGATAAATTCACAGTCGTGATCCCTTAAAAAATAAAAAACTTTCTTATGACACGATTTATTTTGTTTTTATTGAAACATGATTGAATAATCCAGTGATGCGATTGGAAAGTTCCGAAAGGATAGTCTGCAGTCTAGACAGCTTTCACAGGAACTGCGATCCCCGCATTCCTTCCCGAAACGAACCAAACAAACAACTCTTAAGTGAATCCAATTTAGTTGAAACACCAATCGGATTAGCTGCGTGATTTCATGGTCTTCAGCGAAATTTGTGCGCTTTTGAATGAGCCTAAGACCGTTCACATTTGTGAAACGTTTAAGCTGCTGCGTGATATCCGTTTAAATTGGAATTGCTCGGCGTACACTGTGTGTGACGTACGTGTATCTTTTAGAGAGAGTTGGTAATTTTGTTAAACCTCTGACGTGTTTTGTAACTAATCGACTTACGGTCTTCGTCATCGTCCCTACGATATGATGTGACAAGACCACCCTGCAGCAAAACTGAGAGATTGTAATTCGATCCGAATAAGTGATCGTCACGATGTTGATCGTCTTTGGTTGTTGTTCTTCTTGCGGACAAGGATACGCAAATATCAAGCAAATACAGGCAAGACTGTTGTGCAGACTTTATTTTTGTGGGTTCAGTTGATGCGATTACACAATAGCTGATAATGTGTACCCTTTTGAGGACATAAACAGTGACAACAGAGGTGTGTGACCTCTTTTGAAGATGTTGTTACAGGTTTTTGGCATTATTCGAAACTAGAATGAATGATTTTCAACCTTTTTTAATGGGCTTTTGTGTTTCTCTTTTAAGGGAACTATTATTGTGAGTCGTGTGAAAATGTGTGGAATGCAAAATTCGAAAATTATTCTTGTCGCAGTATTTTCTTCATAAAATTTAAAGAAATGATAAAATTTGTGTAGCGCTTTAAAAACAATTAGACCGATGTAAGCTGTGTACTTCTATAAATTAAGTCTATTACTTAATTAATAATTTTAACTGATTTATTACTTTGAAGAATTTTCAATTTTTCATTTATCCGAACGTCTTTGAAAAGATTTTCTGTAAAATTTAAAACTGACTTAAAATAAATTTTAATTTTTGAAATTGTTGCGCTCTATATTCATACTATGTATGTCCAGCTGTTTACCCGATGATCCTCTTTATCGGGGAATGATGCCGTCTTACTGAGCCATGTATGTACCTTCTCCTTAATTGCATTCAAAGTCTTCATTGTTAGCAGTACTGTATGCTTATCCTAGAAAGAGACCGTTGAGGTCGATAAAGAATTAAGCCTCCGGCCGATAGAACACCTTTCGAGGTGATTCTTCCTTTTACGTGCCTCCGAATAAGTTCAACCAGAAAGTTGTTCAATCCGATAAAGTTGGACACGTTGTAGATTACCTTAAGGTTGAATTCGTTGTACTGAGGCTTAATTAATTTTCAACTGGAGCTATGCACAGAGACGAAGTATTACCACAATTCGAATCTTTCTGATCCAGTTTGTTCCAAGGTAAAACCAGCGCATGTCCAGATGCGGGTTAAGCCCGATTAAGGACCGTGTGTTCCTTTATTCAACCACTAAAATCGGACATACTGACTTATACCAACACGTTTAATGAGTGGATCGTATCCATTATAAACCCTATTTTTAAAAATTTTACGAAACATATGATTACTTATTATAGGCCAATTTTAAAATTGACAATAATTCCTAAGATTTCTGAAAAATTGGTAACGCAAAAAAAGAACAGGATTTTTCAAAAATGACTTGACAACTTTTTTTTTAAATCAAACGCAAACCATTTAAGATATTTCAAAAACTTTATTATTGGCTCGAAGAACAATCAAAACATTAATAACTGGAGTTTGAATTCGTTCATATGGCCACCGCGGGGCACATTTGCAACGGTCGATTCGTTGGACCCAATTTTCGAAGACTCGCCCACACATTTCGACTGAAACGGCCGCTATTTCGCGTTCAATATTGACTCTGAGCTTCTTCTACGTCGTCGGCTTGTTGGCAAAAACCAATGACTTAACGTAGCCCCAAAGCAAATAATCTAGAAGCGTTGAATCGCACGACGAAGCGGCTAATCGACTGGCCGGTTTCTTCAGTTAACGCGGTCATCAAACTTACTCTTCAATAAATTGTAAGGTGTGCTGTGTGGCTTGTGGCTCCATTCTGTAGAAACCTCATGTCGTCCGAATCCATACCTTCCAATACGGGCCAAAAATAATCGGTAATCATGGCGCCATTACGCTGGCCATTCACAGTAACGTGACGATCGTTATCATGGACGAAAAAATTTGGCCCAATAACGCCGCCGGCATGCAAACCTCACCAAACAGTTATTTTTTGTGGATGAAGTGGTAGGCGAAGCAAATGTGGATTTTGCTTATAGACGAACCCATTGAGCCAAAAATGAGCTCCGTCACAGAATATGATTTTGCGATCAAATTCATCATCTTAGCGCATCTTCTCAAGAGCCCAATCAGAGAATGTACGTAGCTTCAAATGGTCCATCGGCTTCAACTCTTGAGTTAGCTTGATCTTGTATGCGTGTTAACCAAGTTCCTTACGCAGAATACGCCATAATTTGGTCTGAGTGATGCCAAATTCTTGAGAACGCCGTGGAATTGACTGATTTGGATAGTTTGTTACGAACGCCTGAACGGTAGCGATATTTTCGACACTTTGACCAATCGGTTGTCTCACTGACACGGAAACATCACACAACAAATATGTAGACTCAAATTTTTGCACTAAACTTTTTATTACCTGTCTACTAGGGCGAGAATTACGACCGACTCCGATTTTCGGCGGAAAATTTTTATAATTTGCAGACGTTGCTCGTTCGTTTATCATGAGTTGAGTTTAGTGAATAAATTGACAATAACAGTTCGATCATTTGTGAAAGGGTACGTTTACAAATTAAATTCAAAGTTTTCAAGTCCCTATTGGAAAACCCTGTATTTCACATTTAAGGGAATATTATCTCCTTACCAACAAGGATTTATAGAAAGTCATTCTTCATCCACAAATTTGGTACTCTTTTCACACTTTTCTTTAAATAATATGGAGAAAGGTAAACAGATAGACTGATTTCGTTATGGCTTCTTTTTCAGATAAAACTAGGATTCAACATACCTTTTCTGAAATGGTTGCAA